>MJUU01009993.1:67973-84409 GCA_002080025.1 Modiolus philippinarum | reverse complement strand
CGTTCACGAGATAAATGGGCCCAACAGGGGCAAATCTAAAAAAAATATTTTTTTTATTTTTAGTCCGATTTTGATGCAATTTTTTCCAAAGGATTCCTAATGAAAAATTATCGTAGCGCTCTACTTTTAGATTTTTGATAACTTGTTTCCTTACCCAGCTATGAGGGGCCGAAGGGGGCCAAAATCGTAAATTTACAGATAACCAAAAAATTTTATTTTTCATCGGATTTCGATGGGATTTTTTTTTCTTTGGATTCCTCTTGATGTAAGCTTTCAGTACTGTGTCAACGGATTTGGCGTAGCTCTTACCGTTTCCGAGCTATGAGGGGCTGAAGGGGCCAAAATTGTAAATTTACAGATAACCTAAAATTTTTATTTTTCATCGCATTTCGATGGGATTTTTTTCTTTTGATTTCTCTTGATATAAGCTTTCAGCATCATGTCAATGGATTGGGCATAGCTCTTACTGTTTCTGAGCTATAGAGGGTCAAAGAGGAATCATAAGGAGTCATAAGGGCTAATTTTTATTTTCCCTAGTTTGTTTCCAGCTAATTACTTGGTCAATCTCCTTATTGCGTCCATCTAATTATTGTGTCAAGCTCTTTCCTATGTCCATACTCACTTTAAATTACACTTATTCAAATTTCAGTGGATGACATGCTGCGGTCGTATCATGCTGCGCTCGGCGTAGCCCTTTATTATGCCCTGCCAAGTAGTGGAAGGGGCATATAGATTTACCCTTGTCCGTCCATCTGTATGTCCCGATGTTAAGTTTGCGTTTAGGTCCATATTTTGGTAACCTCTTGTAATATTTTAATAATATTACATCAGTACATGCACCTTGATTAGTACTACCAGATTCATTAACAACAAGAGCTGTCGCCAAATGGCAGCCAGTTATAACCCCACTCATTGAACCTTATATCAATATGGCAAGTGCAAAATTAAGTGTGCATGGACACAGTACAGGTGTGGACATTTACACAGTTGCAGACCAAAAAAAATTGACGAAAAACTCCAATTTGGGAAATGAAAAGGAAAAACACACAAACAGGTAAATAGGAAGTGGTGATTCTATATGGCTGAATAGGGGAGACGCAGTATAGGGCTTCATACTGAAGCACCCTACCAAATATCAAGTAGCTGTCATGTGCAGTTGTTGAGAAAAGTGTGACGAAAAAGTCCAACTTTGAAAATGAAAAGTAAAAAACACACATTAATTGGTAAACAGGAAGTGGAGATCCAATTTGGCTGAGAAGGGGAGACACAGTAAAGGACCTCATGATAAAGCAACATACTAATATATATCAAGTGGCTGTCATGTGCAGTTGCTGAGAAAAAGTGTGACGAAAAAGTCCTATATTGAAAATGAAAAGTAAAAAAACGCACAATGTCGGAAAACAGGACGTGGGGATCCAATATGGCTGAAAAGGGAAGACGCAATATAAGTCCTCATACTAAAGCACCATAACAAATAAGTGGCTGTCATGCGCAGTTGTTTAGAAAAATGTGACGAAAAAAGTCCAGTTTTGAAAATGAAAAGTAAAAAACGCACAAATCGGTAAACAGGAAGTGGTGATCCAATATTGCTGAAAAGGAGAGACACAGTAAAGGACCTCCTGATAAAGCACCATACCAAATATCAAGTGGTTGTCATGTGCAGTTGCTGAGAAAAAGTGTGATGAAAAAGTCCTATATTGAAAATGAAAACTAAAAAACGCACAAATCTGTAAACAGGAAGTGGTGATCCAAAATGGCTGTCATGCTCAGTTGTTGAGAAAAGTGTGACTAAAAATCCTATATTGAACATGAAAAGTGAAAAACTCACAAAGTCAGTAAACAGGAATTGATGATTCAATATGGCTAAAAAGGGGAGGCGCAGTATAGGACCCCATACTGAAGCAACTTACCAAATATCAAGTGGCTGTGATATGCAGGTGCAGAGAAAAATGCAACGAAAATATTTGTGATGGAGGGAATGACGGATGGATGGACAGACGGATGGACAGAGGTAAAAAGGTATATCCCTCCTTTGGAGCGGGGGTATAATTGGGGATCCATGACCTATATTTTACAGTTGAGTAAGGGGGAAACGATTCACCATTTGTACCGAAATCGCGGTATTTTTTACGACGGTTCGGTTTACAATATTGGATATGCTGCTTACGATACGATAGATACACTTCTATTTACATGTGCTCTGAAAAAAAATATTGTCGCCCTCCTTTTGGAAGCACTTTTTCTATTGAAAAATAAAAAATACTCTATGTTTTTAGAATAAATCATCATACATGTGATCTCCCGACGGGAGCATGGAAATCTCCCGGATTTTCAAGGGCTTCTTTAACCTCCCGGAATTCCAGAAATATCTCTTGGAAAATCGACTTCCAGCCAAAATAAAAAAAAGTGAACGAAATTGCCATTTAGGAGTATTCCCAAGTGATATAATTAGCCTATAGGCACTTGACTGCTCATAATCTTTGTTACTGTAATCTAATTGTCCAAACTGACACATTAATTACACCTGTGATGCTAATTAAAGGATTAGGTCAGTTGTAAACAAACGCCATCCGTGATTTGTTTACCTGTGTTCCTGGACACGTATCACTAATTACCGGTCAATCAGAGATAACTTGCTTACCTGTATGGCAATTAACTATCAGTTATTTAAAATAATTAATTCTTTGAACATTTAAATCTTTCTTTCAGCAAATTTTTCATAATTAACAGGTCAAACTTTCTCTTTGAATACATTGATTTTTTTTTAAGATCACCTTTCTTTTTAAGTTGGGTAATTTCCCCCTTAAAAATTGTCTTTCCATTTCCATGAATTTATTTTTTAGAATTGAACTTTTGCTGATATTTGCTAATTCAATATAACAGAAATTTTATTTTACCACTATTTTAGGTAAAAAATGTGTTTGTAAACAACATTTGTTTGATATTTTGCAAAATAATTTCTTTAAAATCACAAATTAATAGAAAGTAAAACTAAGATATAGATATTTATAATTGCTCTTTTAAAAGGAAATGAGTGCATAAAACAGGTATAGAGAAATGATACTCTGTAAAATTAACATTAACATCAATAATAGAAACCCAATATTATCACTAATGTGCTAAATCTTAATCTGAAACAATGATGTGCATTAAAAAAACGAACACAAATACATTAAAATTATAAATCATAAAAGTAAAATCTTCATAGTACACATTGCCATGCGAAACTGATACGCAAAAGTGACTCAAGGTCTCAAAATCTTAGCTTAATCGCTGGCAGTATAAATTTTATGTTGAAAATATGGCAATAAAAAATCTCCCTGATTTCACATGAAAATCAAGGCTATCTCCTGCATTGGCTCCATAGACCTATCACATGTATGAATCATTCAAATTATTCAGATTGTTCCAATCTGCTGTGTTTTCTGCGATGTCATGAGCGACCTCAGTAGTAATGGTGGCGGAGTTGTAAGGACAAAAATTCCACAAAATAATTGTAAAATGTATCGCAGCATGTATTGTAATGCAGGTAGAATATCGCGGCATGTATGGTAATTGCAATAGGTATCGTTTGCCAAAAAGGTGTATCGTTACACCGCTACGGTTGAGTGACTTTTGTTAAATTTTGTGTTTGGGTCTACACATCATACCACAATGATGTCTCATCAAACTAATCACCTTCATGAGTACTACCCAAATCATCAAGAATTAAGTGGCTTTGACCTACATTTTATACTTGAGTGACTTTTGTTAAGTTTTTGCATTTAGGTCCATTTTTCATCAACTACACATCATACCAAAATGATGTCCCATCAAATTAATCACCTTGATGAGTATTACTCAAATCATCAAGAATTAAGTGGCTTTGACCTATATTTTACACTTGAGCGACTTTTGTTAAATTTTGCGTTTAGGTCCATTTCTCATCAACTACGCATCATACCACAATAATGTCTCATCAAATTAATCACCTTGATGAGTACCACCCAAATCATCAAGAATTAAGTGGCTTTTACCTATATTTTACGTTTGAGTGACTTTTGTTAAATTTTGCGTTTAGGTCTATTTCTCAACAAATGAACATGCTATCACAATGGTATTGCATCAAATAAATCACCTTGACAGGTGCTATCCAAATCGAGGATGATTAAGTGTCTTTTTGAATTTACTTTTGGTAAATTTTTTGTTTTAAGTTCATTTCTAGACAGCTACACAACACATCATTATGATGTTTCATGAAGTGAATCATCTTGGTGAGAACTACATAATTCTTAGACAATTTATTGACTTTGACCTATATTCTACACTTGAATGACTTTGTTAAATTTTTGTATAAGTCCATAAACAACTAGGTGTTTTATGAAATAAATAGCTGAAGTTCTCTATTGCAATAAATTTGACGGCAGGGCATCCATGTCTTATAGACAAATTCTCTAGTTGACTTAGAATTTTGCAAAATTTAGTTTGTGGACGCTCCTACATCTAGAAGTGTGTTTTTTTTTGTATCAAAAAACACACTTCTAGTAGACTTGTCATTATGCTGCAAATTCAGAAAATCTTCAACTGCATATATTGTGCATATTGTTCCATAGATCCATAGAACATGCATGCATTTTATGTAATGTAAATACCTGCTTGACTTTATCACTATCTTGCAGAAATAGAATAGGTAAAAAATGGATGTCTTCCGCTACCATGATTGCCTTTCAGTCTGTGCTAAAGGTTTTGGTTCACTAGCCCAGAAAGGCAAGTGAATTCATGTGTATTACTTGCCCAAATTCAGTTCAGCTAACCCTTAATAAAAGACTGACTTCATTAGTCTTCTTATTGGGTTTGTGGCAAAAGCACAGACTGACCTTCTTCCGAAAGCAAGGAATGACCTATTTTAGATATGGAGTGCTGTAGAATCATGAAGAGTTATTGCCCTGGTCTTTAGTAATGAAAATATTTTGCATAAAGGCCTATGAAAAAAGCACTTTATAAAAAAAGTTTTAAACCAATGTGAACTGTCTGTTATGTTATGTGTCAGGTCTAGTTTGATCAGGATATGTATTAATAATAGTTAATTATATTAAAACAGTGTTTCAGTTTTAGGATAATAATTATATTCTGTCCTAGAAAACAGACAGTATTGAAACTGCCATCTGTTTTCATCTAAGCTGACTTCTGTTTTGTCTATATGAATAAAGCCATGATCAGACACCCGACATGCACCAGGAATACCTTTATAAAGCACTGTCTTTGATTTACAGAATTACGATCACTTTTCACAATAACTTTATTTGAATTGTAAGGAAACCTTGGTTTTAAAGTGGAAATAATAGAATTATGTCCTTTTGAAGAATTCATACTTTAGGTACTGAGCACTTTGACTAGCTTTGTTTATAGAGCTGTCAGTATAGTACTGAGAAACTGAAATTTAAGTGTTGTTGTGGTGTTTATTGTTTTCAAGCTTAAATCTTTGGATGAAAAGGAAGAATTAAACCAAGGGACAAATGAAAACTGTTTGAGCTAGAGGGAGTCGAGTTATCAAGGTCAAACTATATTTAAACTTCAAAAATGGGGCAACAGAAAGAGTATATCTCTTTGACATGACATGTTCTGTTCTTACCTGATTTTGGATTTCTGTTTTGATCCTTTTGGTTGTTTGTTCTTGATCAGTTGGTTAGTGGTCTTTAAATGTTTTGATTTGATCTGCAGTGAATATACACAAGTTGTCAAAATGGACATGTATAAAGTAAATTTACAGTAACTTGATTGTTTAATCATTCAAGAGAGATATGTCTCATGTGGTAATTCTAACTAAATAGCCCAAAAGTCCAGTCAATCACACCCCCTCCCCAAATTATTATTTGATCTATTTCCTTTTGAAAACAATTTTATGTTTGTTGATTGCATGTTTTCATCAAAGGAAAAAAAAAACAAATAATTCCAGCTTTCTAATAAAGATGTCAATATTGACTAAACATTGCCATAAAATAGTTAAATATTATATCAATACTGACAGTACTTATTAACCATAGAAATAGGATTGCAGTTTATTGTAATTATTTTCAATAACTGATTCTTAATGGCTTACTTCAGAATAAAAACAAGGATATATATTATTGGATTTTATGTTACTGTAGGTTTGGAGTAGATATGAATAATACTAGCCATTTAGATTTTTTGAAGCATTAATGTATATGCCTACTGTAGAATATGCTGTTTCAAAAACAGAGATTGTTTTTGAAATTTTGGTGTATCGACAATCGATTTTCACCCAATGACATTATATTTTTTCATTCTTGACCAATAAAATGTTTTGGTGTACGCTCTATCCACAATCCTTTAGTTTTTGAAACAGCGAATTATCTTGCATACTTCTTCATCATGGTGGCATAATGTTTTAGCATGGTGCAGTTATCATCTTCATTTTTTTCTGTGATGTTGTTTTGCCCTGCTTTTTGCTTTTGGAGTCGTAAAAAAACAGTTCCTATAATGTGGGTTTAATGTCTACATTCAACTTGACCTATCTAATTTCATAAAGGTTAAAGTTTGGAGTTCATGTATAAGATTCAGTCAGATCACCAACAGAATTTCATGTCAGATCAAGAACAGCTGTCCAGTCAAAGCTCCAAAGCCTTCCAGCTAAACGGCCAGTCAATTATTTCACCAACAGCCTTCAGGTCACACCACAATCAGCCTTCCAGTCAGATCACCATCATCCTTCCAGTCACATCACCAGCAGCCTTCCATTCATTTCACCACAACCTTCAAGTCACATCACCATCAGCCTTCCAGTTACATGACTAGCAGCCAGATCACAAATGGCTTTCCAGTTACATCACCAACAGCCCTCCAGTCATATCAGCAAAAGCCTTCAAGTCACATCACCATCAGCCTTCCAGTTACATCACCAGAAGTCCTAGAGTCAGATCACCAATGACTTTCTAGTTACATCACCAGCAGCCCTGGAGTCAGATCACCAACAGCCTTCAAGTCACATCACAATCAGCCTTCCAGTTACATCACTAGCAGCCCTGGAGTCAGATCACCAGCAACCATCGATTTAGACCACCAACAGTCTTCCAATCACATCACCAACAACTTTCCAGTCAGGACACCTATCTTCCAGTCACATCACCAACAACCTTCCAGTCAGGACACCTATCTTCCAGTCACATATACAACTTTCCAGTCAGGACACCTATCTTCCAGTCACATCAACAACCTTCCAGTTAGGACACCTATCTTCCAGTCACATCACCAACAACCTTCCAGTCACATGACCATTAGTCTTCTAGTGAGATCACCAACAACATCAACAGCCTTTCATGTCAGATCACCAACAACCATGCAGTCAGATCTTATGTAGCTCATCGGTGAAATTGCTAGTCAAATTTCAGTCAGATCACTAGTAGCTTTCAAGACGGATCACCAACAGCCTTTCTATCAGATCACCAACTACATTCCTGTCAGGTGACTAAAAGTCTTCCAATCAGATGACAAGCCTTCCAAGCACAGCGCTAACAAAATTCCAGTCAGATGCCAGCAACCTTAAAGACAGATCACCATCAGAATTTTGATAAGTTTACCAGGTTTTCAGTCAAAACAACTTGAATTTGGTCACCAGTTCTCCCAATCTAACAGTTTTCATGTCAGATCAGCAAGAGCCTTCATGTTTGCCCCCTAACAGTCCTCCAGTATGACCACCAAGAATCTTTTAAGTGTGACAAGCTGCTTTCATGTATAATGATAAACATAGGGAAACAGGACAGTTAAAGGGGAGGTTTGGGTACCCAATAACCGGTTTAACCCTACCGCTTGCTTTTGCTAGTGCCAGTGGCTGTCCCGAGTTCCTATAGTTGTTTACGTTTGTCTTTTGTCTTGTTTGTGTTTGACAGTTAACAGCTTTTAGATTAGACCACCAACAGCATTCAAATATGATCACCAACTGACTCCAGTCTGATTGCCAACAGCCCTCAGCTGTGACCACTGATTGCCAACAGCCTTCAGCTGTGACCACTGATTGCCAACAGCCTTCAGCTGTGACCACTGATTGCTAACAGCCTTCAGCTGTGACCACTGACTGCCAACAGCCTTCAGCTGTGACCACTGATTGCCAACAGCCTTCAGCTGTGACCACTGACTGCCAACAGCCTTCAGCTGTGACCACTGACTTCCAACAGTCTTCAGCTGTTACCAATAATAGCCTGTAAGTCCTATCATCAACAGTTTGCACATATAATCACCACCAACATCCTCCAAGAAGCATGTAAACTGTGACGGTGGTAGTAAATATATTTTAGACACTTTTTTCTTTTTTTACACTTCCCAGACAATATTGTGTATGGTAGTAGAACACAGTAGAAACCTTAACTAAACTTTGTTAAATAATCTTTTATAAATGTACTTGGTAATTGATGGCATTCATAACTTGCCAAAGAATTGATTATTTCTAGTTAAGCAATCAGAAATACTCAATTTAACGCTTTTCAATCAATTCTGTATGTTGCAAATAGAGAAAAAACTATGGTAAAGATAAAGCCAAAAAAGACATTTATTTCTCTGTTTTCTCCCCTGGATTGATTTAATTACAGTTGTTAAAATTATTGATAAGGAATCAACACCAAGATATGATGATTATTTCATTTGTTTTCTTTTTGAAGGCAGCTTCCTTAGTTATGTTGATAAAAAGGAATTTAAGGTCAGACAATTTAAGGTCAGACAAACCTTGGAAAAAACATTGATTTTTTACCTTTTATTTTTGCAATGAAAAATAGTTTTTAAATGGGACACAACAGTCTGATGGTTTGAATTTTACAAATATAGCTAATTGACAGCCTGAAAAAACAAAGAATTTGAATGGAATTACTTGGTCTATTTTTGCAACAATGGCTGATATAGACATTAAAATGTTTAATTAACCACCCGTCAAACAATTAATATGGAAAATGCAGAAATGCAACAGAATCATTTAACAGTCATTTATACTGAAAGGTTTGATTGGTGTCTAATTATTAGGATGCTGAGCTTGCAAACCATAATTTTATAGGGTAACTTGTATTGTGTTTTTCTTCCCCCACAAACAAAGTTTAGGGGGTATATAGGAATCACCTTGTCTGTCCGTCCGTCTGTCTGTCCATCAGTCTGACCATACTTCTTGTGAGCCCATTCTTCTTAAACCACTTGAAGAATTATGATGACACTTTACACAAAGGAAGAAAAATATATTGAGATGTGCATGAAGGAATATAATTTTTGTCCGAAATCAGGAAGGGGAGATAAATGGACTTTGACTTTCCATCAATTCCATCTGTACAAATTAGCTTGTAAGTGCAAATCCTCTTAAACCACCTGATGAATTTTGATGAAACTTTAAACAAAGGAAGGGCACTATATGGAGATGTGCATGAAGGAGTATAAATATTGTCTGAAACCAGGAACAAGAGATAATTCGACTCTGACTTTTCAATAACTCCATCTGAACGGATTACTGCATAACGGCAACTCCTCTTAAACCACTTGAAGGACTTTGATGAAACTTTACTAAAAGGAAGGATACTATATGCAGATGTGCATGAAGGAATTAAATTATTGTCCAAAAACAGGAAGGGGAGATAATTAGACTTCGGCATCTTATTGGTTCCCTCTGCAATGATTTTTGGACTTTGACAATTTTCCAAAGAAATAATTCATAAATTAGATATTGTGAAATCAATCTATGATTTTTCATTGTGATCCTCTTAAAAAGTTGTTTTCAAAGTGATGTAATGAAATTTCTTAAATGGTTATGATTTTTGTCTAAAAAGAGGCCAGAAAAGGGTGAATTTATTTTGTCTGATTTCGACTGAATATTTACATTGGAACCCCTATGAAAACTTATTTCTGGAGGATTTATATGTCGTAATGTGTCCACACCTGTATTATGTCCACATCAGCATGAACTTGCACTTACATGTACCATAATGATCAGGGCTCAATTAGTGGGGGGGGGGTATATCTGGCTGCCATTCGGCAACAGCTCTTGTTTAATTTCTCCTTTCAGTGAGAAGACAGTGTGGCAGGCATGATCTACTTCTAAAATAAGAGTGAATATCACAAGACATTTATATGTTTGTATTTGTCAGCCATTTGTTGGGGTTTAAGGATTGGGCAGCAATTCTCATTGTGAGCTATTATGAATTTGAGTTATTTTTTTAACTCAAATTTTTACCATGTTTACTAATTTCAAAACATGAGATTTGACTAAAACAGATTTAATTAATAAATGTTTTTGGTAGATTTTAATACAATGAATTCAAAACGATTTCTGAATTGATTATTTACTATTTATGACTGTAAGTTTATAATTATATACAACATCAGACATTTTGAGATTTCAAAGTTGCTATGGTAACGGGTTTAATGAAGCCATTGGTAATTTACAAATTCCGGGAACAGCGGAAAGGAAACATAATTTCTATTTTGAAAATTGTAAGAATCGTGACAGACTTCCTGATATAGTATTTAAAGTGAAATAGACAATTGTTTATGGTTAATCGCCCCCTCAGATTACTCTATTGTGAAGGTAATACACAGACTTATTGGTATTGATGTATATTGGATTAATTAAGGAAAAAAAAGTAATGAAATATTCTGACATATCGTGGGTGGAATTCCTAATGAATTTCCATGTGACCGGATAAGATATCTCGTGGATTTATATGACGTGACGTAACCATCTCTTTCTTTGCTTCGTCTGTTGACGTAGCTTTCAATTACAACCTTGTTTATTTCTTGTTTGTAGCCATACATTTTCTTGTTTGGGTGTTTAATTGTAATGGTGATTTTGATGAAAATTGATATCCTTGGATATTTTTAGACTTGAGCAAAATAGAATCAATTTTTAGAATGGGATATAACGCTTTGCTTATAAAATGGAATGTACTTTTTAATTAAGGGTGGGAATGATAAGAAAAGACTAATTCTCTAACATCTTTTGCTGCCACTTTGTTCAAGTTTAAACATAGGTCAACCTTGATTTCTCAAGCACCCCTTTAGATCGAACTATTTCCTTCCGTTTCTTGGTTGTTCAAGCCAACAAAGTTGGACTTTAGTGTAGCCAAACCTGTCTTATGCTCACATGAATACCTATCCAAAAAACTCTGAAAAAGGGTCACATAAAACAGGTACCGGTAATCACTTAATACATTGGTTAAAGCAATATTAAAATAACTATTTTAAATAAAGAAAACCTCAGGTGACATTAGGCAGCCAGAGCTTCCATATACAGGCGGTCACTTGAGCAGGTTTGACTGTATGTATAATCAAAACAAGTGTGGATCGTATTGCAAGGCAATACCAAGTCCCCCTACCGGTAGAACAAGGCTTTATTACACAAGCAAAAATCGTAAATTATGTTTTCTAAGTCCAAGGCCCATAACTCCGTCAAAAATCTGTGGACCAGAACCCAACTTCAATTTGGTCTGTATAACTCATTAAGGTAGACTTGGCTACAAAATATCAGTTCAATATCTGCAACGGTATAGAAAAAAGTGCGAAACAATGACATTTTTAAGTTCAAGGCCCATAACTCTGTAAAAAATCACTGGACCAGAACAAAACTTAAACTTGATCTGTAACTCATTAAAGTAGACTCACATACAAAATATCAGATCAATACCTGCAACGGTTTAGAAAAAAAGTGCTGAAAAATTGACATTTTACTTAAATTTTCTAAGTCCAAGGCCCATAACTCTGCTAAAAATCAGTGGAAAGGAACAAAACTTAAGCCTGATCTGTAACTCATTAAGGTAGACTCACATACAAAATATCAGATCAATATCTGCAACGGTTTATAAAAAAAGTGCAGAAAACTGACATTTTACTAAAATTTTCTTAGTCCAAGGCACATAACTCCGTCAAAAATCAATGGACCGGAACAAAACTTAAACTTTAAGGTAGACTCACATACAAAATATCAGATCAATATCTGCAATGGTTAAGAAAAAAAGTGCGGAAAACTGATGCGGGACTGACAGACGGACAGACAAACAGACGGAGTGCAAACCTAAAGTCCCCTTCGGGTATCGCCGGTAGGGGACTTATAATGATGCTTATGTAATTTGGAAGAGAGAAGAGATGAAATATTTCGTGAAAAAAATATATCTTTGAGACAAGCAAAATCAAATATTTGTGAAAGTCCTTTCCAAATTTCAATATGTTATAAACAATGATTATATCAGCTGCCATGTATTAACACATTGGTGTTTCCGTAAGTGTTTTTCATAGGTGACAAATTGAATTTTCGTAAAATGACATATGCCAATTCTTGTTACTGCGTCATAAATTGCATTATAAAACAATTGAGTTCTTTAAGAAATTCTAGCCAAAGCCTCGTTTTCGATTTTTTTTTAATGCCCAGAACTCTTATTACATGTCAAATATACATGTAGTTGAAAAGCTGCTGAATGCTCAAAATTACTGCTTCATTACCAATACTGGCTTTTATACAACTGAAAAATAATTAGAACTTAAAAAGCTTTTTTGACTTGTTTGAATACACTTTCTGACATGTGAGTCAAGAATGTTGCAAATGGCCACCATTGCCATTGAAATGTGGAGAATGTTATACAGTAAATTGGCTCTAATTACAACAAAAACTCATCCATAGGTTCTTGTTTGGGTGAAGAGTTGATTTATAGATTCAGGTAAGAGTTTTTGTTTTAATTTTGCTTCCAGACCTATAAGATTGAATTCTTATCTTGCCTATCAGATTTCATATTCAGTGATTTTACTGTCTTCAATGAAAAGCTCACTGGAACAGGTGGACCTTAAGTTGTTACTGACCGGGGACAACAACCACTGAACTCACTGGGGCTCTTTTAAAATGCTGAGGTTTGAAAGAAACATATATTTTATTTGCAGATTTTTTGTTTCTTTCCACATGACCATGGCAACAGACCAAAAACTGGATTGTCGGAATAATAAAGGTGCTTTACGGAAACAGTCAGAGATTGAAGAATTAGAAGAACAGGAAACCAGTCCAGGGTCTGACCAATCAGATGCTACCATTACTGCAGGTTGGTAAAACTGTAAAATATAAGGGTGAGGGTAAAATATATTCAAAATTTCATGATAAGATATGGGACATTTGTTACCATTTGCAAAGGTGACCCTATGTTTTTAGAAGATAATTAAAACTTTTTGGAGACTGTCATTTTCGCAGAATTTCATATGAAAAAATCTTTTAGGGAATGACCAGATTTAAGCTTGGTATGATTAGTCTGTCTGTTTAGGTTGTCCATTTAATCTCAGACTTCAGCAGAAATGGACATGCTGCACTGAGACCATACAATAAAAATTGCTTGCTGAAGAAGTTTCCTGCCAAAACATGAAGTTAAAGGTATTTTGATCATCAAATTTCATATATTTTCATGCATTTCTGGGTATAATTTATGTTCCCACCACTGGTAGAATTGAAAGAGACTTACAGACCCTATTCTCCATAAGATTCTGTGCAAGTACTATTGTTTGTGGGGTACAAATTTTCATGGATTTCGTGGTTTGCTTAAACAAGGAAAATAAGTTCCTAGCAAAATATTTTTTTTCCTAGAGTTCCAAACCACGAATTCAAGTACTCATGAAATAGTGATATATATGAAAATGACAGAAATTGATATCCACAAATAAAAGTACTTCTACAGTAAATCATTGCAAATAAAAAAGGAGCATGGTGTTCCAGACAGCAGACAGCTATGTTATATTGCCTTACCAAAAACTATTAACTCTTCTTCACTACACCTCATAAAACACACTCCTACGCATCTGATGAAGGATTTCTCACTGCCAGAGATAAATACTAGTGCAGTTTACAACTGCAGCTGAAATTTGGTTTATTAGCCTTGTTTTGTAACATTGAATTGATAGAGCCGTTAATTGGAATTACATAGCTTAGGTGCACCTGTACTAATTAATAACACAATACCGAAGTCGATGAGAATTTTTAACATTTCTGTATTTGGCCATTTCGACAACTTTTATGTCTTTTCCGTGCAAATCAAATTAATACGTTGTGAAATCCATACACTGAAATATATGTAAAAGGTGATCCAGGATAAAATTTGAGTAATTTGAATTAATCTTTTGATTTTTTTGGAAAATGAAAAGTTTAGCCCACCAGTGCTTCAATGTCATTTAGCTTGAATAAAATAAAATTTTGTTAAGCTCTAAAAATTTTATTAAATTTTCAGATTTTAGTATTTTGTTATGTAATATTATTTTACCTCGGAGACAAATGAAGGATTGAATGAGTTTGTTGAAGAGAATTAAAATTTGTAATCAAGATGAATAGTCTGTCCTTATTTAATTACTGTTCTAATTCTGGGAAAGAAATCTCGGTTGTTAATAAAATCCATGGCCTATTTGAAAATACAGAACTGTTTCATTAAAGTTAACCATGAACTTCTTTCTATCCATACATTTTGTGTACTTATTTGAGGACACATTATTTAGTGGTGATGATAATTCTCTGCCCTTTGTGAAGGTTAAGGTTAAGGTTAGAGTTGGGAAAAAGCTAACAGTTGACCTATTGTTAGCGTTTGGCTAGGGAAAGGCCCAACTTAAAGTAGGACAAATAGACCATATTCGAGTTCTGGTGTTATTGTTTGTCCCCCCTACGTTACAAACAAGTCCTCCTGCTGTGATTGAGAATGTACATAATTTGGTGACGTTTAATGCATTATGACATGATGTTTTCTGTACTGTGACCTATTGAAAAGTGGTCTGGTAAATTCTGATACCATAGGTTGGATATGGCCTATTAGGCCCATTTTGTTCTGTATACTTCTCCAGTATATACTCTTTCGTTTACACTCTTTTCACTCCATCTCCACTTTATTGTGTCGTCAAAAGTTTGACTTTGTTTGCATGTATGTCTGTCTGTCTGTCAGTCTTATAAGTACAACTCCTCTTATATGATTTTTACCCAAGCAAAAAACAAAACTAATTGTATTGGCTAAACCTGGTAATTTATTAATCTTTCCATGTGACATCACAAATTCTTTAATTTATATATATATGTCATGATGTAATCACATTTTATAAATTTTAGAAAACCCCTCACCTTATACAAAGGGATGAAATTCTGTTTGCATGTAAGAGATTTTCTATGCAAGCATGGCACTCTTAGAATCACTCTGAAAATAGAGGAAGCCACCCATGAAGCAATTATAGAAAACTCCAGGCATGTTAATTGTCCAATGGATTCCAAAGAAGTGTTCAAGTGCCTAGGTGCCATTTCACTGGAGGATCCGGCAGTTGAAAAAAAAAACATTTGCCTTCTTTTCCTTGATTTTGCCTCAATTCTAAATAGAATTCACAATTTTTTTCAGAAGAAGGGGGGTTTGTAACTCCTGGACTGCCCCTTCAACACTGGATCTTTTTTTAATTGAACAGTGCTAAAATGATACTGCCAGCAATGTTTGCAGTGTAACCTTACTATTTGAAATGCTAGGTCACTCACTAAGTGGTATTGTAAAATGTATGTCTTATTAAAGATAATGTAATATCAGTTGTTTTGTACTCCTAAGTCTATTTGTTTACTCCCACACACTGACAGATTTGTGATAGCTGTGCAATATATACAACATCCTAAATACATTCCTTGCAGTATTTGTGGGAAAAAAACTTTCTATATTTAGAACTGATTGTGAATCAAAATAGATACATATCTGTCAATGAGATTTTCTAGTACCTGTATATGGATAACATGCTTTCAAACACACAAGTGATCTTTGATTTTTATTGTACTTCCTGAAGTGAAATAAGTCCTTCAACTTGAGATTTAATGGAAAAATGGATAATTGCCCCCTAACAAAATAGTAAATACAGGATATCAGGGAAAAAAAAGGATTTTATGGATTGACGATTTCAGATGGATTTATTTGCATTGGATCATGGATACTCATTATGGTATGGTAAATTTAAATCAGTCTAGCTTATAAGATCCTTTGTTGTGTGAAAGGGGGATGGTGATTTATTGATTGAAATGCTGTTGTTTTGATGGTGTTTCTTTCTGTATCGGTACAAAAAGGTGAATGTACTCTAGATATCATCAAGAGACAACTGCTATCATGACCATTATATTTATAATCCTTACATTTTCATGATGGTCCTTAAGTTGTTTCCCTTTAAATTTAAATAAATAACATAAATGTCTGCCCACTCGTGTCATTTGATGTTTAATTAAAACAGTTGTAACCATGAACTTTTTTTGTTTAATACGTGACATTTTTGTAAATACGTGGATTAACATCATAAGGGCTTGTTTTTTGAGATCAGAAATGAGGTCCTATAAACACTCTGGAGAATTTGGATTAAGAAAAAGCACCATTGACTTTTGATTGTATAGACAGAGTATGCTGAAATACTAAGCACAGTATAGTAATGACTTAGAGCAAGGCTGTATGGCT
>MJUU01009993.1:46819-58690 GCA_002080025.1 Modiolus philippinarum | reverse complement strand
AGATGTGCATGAAGGAATATAATTATTGTCCAAAGCCAGGAAGGGGAGATAATTCAACTTTGACTTTTCGTTGATTCCCTATGTATGGGTTACCTTGTAAGTGCAACTCCTCTTAAACAACTTGAATGATTTTGATGAAACTTAATACACAAAGGAAGAACACTATATGTAGACCTGCATGAAGGAATATGATTATTGTGTGAAATCAGTAAGGGAAGATAATTTGACTTTGACTTTCGTTGATTTCTCTTGCAATTATTTTTTTTTCCAAGAAAAAATTTTAAGCATAGATATTGTGAAGTCAAACTGTTGGAGAGACACACTTTTTTCTTTGTATTTCTTTTTGAAAAGTTGTTTTCAAAATGTTGTAATGAAATGAACCCTTGTGAAAAGTTCTCTCTTGAAGATTATATCATTGTGTCCATACTTGTATTGTGTCCACACCAACTTAAATTTGCACTTACCATATCAATCCAGGGTTCAATGAGCGGGGAATATATTTGGCTGCCATTCGGCGACAGCTCTTGTTTTTACTGATTTTCACTTAAATTGATGGGAATTTATAAAGGAAAATTTCGGAAAAATTGAAAATGAAAAAAAAATTGAGCTTAGAAAAAATGGAGAAGGTTGGGATGAGAATCTATTAATTTATTTGATGTGTCCTAATATGACTTGTACTCTTTTGAGGGCAATAAGTGTTAGGTGTACTTTGAATATTGTTTTTATAAGTCCTGTTTAAATGTGAGAAAATACAGTTGTAAATGTACATGGTAGAAAATACACTTGTTCACAATACAATTGTACATATGCAGGGGAGAAAATACAATTGCTCATTTGTATTCAAGCAAATACAGTTTTACATGTGTATTCAAGAAAAAATAAATGTACATATGTATCAAGAAAATATGTAGTACATGCATTCTCAAGAAAATACAGTTGTACGTGTGTATTTGAGAAAATACAGTTGTACATTGTACATGTGTATTTGAGAAAATACATAGTACATGTGTATATAGTTGTACAAAATGCAGTTATTCATGTGTATTCAAGAAAGTACAGTTATACATGCGCAGGGGAAAAAATGGTGCATATACTATAATGCTGTAGTTTTCATACCACTTGTCAAGGAATTTCTTGAGGGAAAATTTTGATGTGCTTTAGAATATAATAATGTGATACTTATTATGTACATTTGTATTTCCAGATTCTAGTTTTGATAAAGGGCCTTACAAAGATTCTACTGGTATAGATTTAGAGGAGTTTATACACAAAACATTGAATAAAACACAGAAAGACAGAAGTATGCTCCTTAAACTAGAAACAGATATCAACAATTTTATCAATGAGCCAAAGTAAGTTATCTAATGAGGGCAGAACATGTATTTTGTTTGTCTGTCTGCATACATGTGAAAACTTGTCAGCTGAAAACTGGAGATTTGAAAATTTTCAGCTGGAGATTGTGTCTGAAAACTGGAGATTTTTCGTCGACCTATTTTTAACCGTTTCAAATATGTTTTCTTCAGATAGTTTTTTTGAATGCAGTCATTTGTGCAGCATTATATTTTTCTTTCATCACCCCTACTTCGGCCCTTGTGGGAGATTTAGCAAAATGATATTTGTAGAATAAATTCAGAGACTTCTCCACTTACTAAAAGATTCGTCGAACCTGCTAAAATGTTATGTCCTAGAACTATACTTATTTCTGATATGGTTTAGCACACTGTCAGGGAAAGCATGATACACTGGATTCCTCTTATTGCAAAGTCTATTTGTCAGAGAAAATTTTGCAATTAATAGAAATTTGCAATTAACAGGAATTTGAAATTAACAGGAAAGCATCATGAGCAAAAAAATATGAAAGATGTGACAAACCTCTGTCTGTTGGTTTTACATAAAATTAATATATGTTGAAAACTTGTACAATGTATTTAATGAATAACTTCTTGCAGTAGAAATATTACAACAGTACAAATCTAAAAACTGACATATAAAAAAGTTTAATGGCTTCTTCAACAAGAGAAATCACCTGCCCTCTCTATTGTATATTTAAGATTTGTTAACTTTATTTTTTAAGCTGTCAAACACTAATTAGTGGACAGACAATGTATTTTTCTTTGATCAATTAAGTTCATAATTAATCTTTTCTAAACTCATAATTGACATGATTGACTTATTAACTGCAATGTAAATGGCTGACAGTTTAATTTTCGATCATTTTAGCTCATCTGGCTAATGCCAGGGTGAGCTTTTGCCATCACTTTTCGTCCGTCGTCCGTCTGGCATAACTTTTCATTCAAAGATCTTCTCCCCTGAAACTACTGGGCCAATTGAAACCAAACTTGGCCACAATAGTCCTTAGATGGTCCCCTGCAAAAATGTTGTTTTTCAGATCTACTCTATATCCAAGATGGCCGCCAGCAGGGATCATAGTTTTAACATTGGACCCTATGGGAAAACACTTTCAAAGATCTTCTCCTCTGAAACTACTGAGCCAATTAAAACCAGACTTGGCCACAATAGTCCTTAGATGGTCCCCTGCAAAAAAGTTGTTTTTCAGATCTGTGCTGTATCCAAGATGGCCGCCAGCAGGGATCATAGTTTTAACATTGGACCCTATGGGAAAACACTTCTGAAACTTTTCAGCCAATTGGAACCAAATTTGGCCACAATAGTTTTAGGTTGCATCCCTGCAAAAGAGTTATTTTCAGGTCTTTGCTTAATGCAAGATGTCTGCCAGCGGGGAACAATTTTAACATTTGACCCATTGGGAAAACATTAAATATCTTCTCCTGAAATTACATAGCCAATAGTGAAAACATACTTGGTCACAACAAGCCATAGTTTTCCCGTTTGAAAAATTTGCCCGGCTTGTCTGCATGGCATTCAAGATGGCCCCAGTTGGGAACATAGTTTAACCTTGAGACCTATCGGAAGCCTATCGGAAAGCATTTAAAGATGTTCTCCTCTAAAAATATTTAGTCAATTGGAACCAAAATTAGACTCACTGTCCCCTTCAAGAAATGTGACTGTAGAACTTTACCCCATCCAAAATAGCTGCCAGTCTGGAATATAGTTTAACTTAAGATAATATAACATCAACGTCTATTAACAAATTTGAAAATAATCCCCTTAAAACATTGGGAATATTTTAACTCCATAAATCAGCTGTGGCCCAGGTGAGCGTTACAGGCTCTTGAGAGCCTCTTGTTATAATCTTGGGACACAATGATACATTAAAGCTTTAATTAAAATTTAAAAAGAAATAACCATTTTAACACTTTTTTATCAAAATATCCATGAAATCAAGTATGCATGAAGGATGAAACTGTTATATAATGAGAAGTTTTTATTTTCTATTGCCAATATTCAGATATTTGCAAATAAATGCAACTTTGACACATTTGTGCTAAAATTTTCTTTGCAATTAACAGGAATTTTCTATAAAGTGTTTTGCAAATATCAGGACTTTTTAACATTGATTAAATGGGAAATGGATTGGTGTTTGAACTTATTTTGCAATTAACAGGATTTTGCAATTATCAGGTTTGCAATTAAGTGGAATCGACTGTACTATGTCTCAGATTTTAGCATGTAACTGCATGGTTAATCATTACTGACTGGGAGATGTGTAATGCGTATTGACCTCAAAATCTGGGATTGTTATACCCCCGCTTTGACCCCCGCTTTGAAAAAGCGGCGGGTATATAGTGATGGTGGTGTCCAACCGTCCGTCCGTCTGTCCGTTACACATTTTTGGTCACAGTTTTCTCAGCTTTTATATGTTGGAATGATTTCATATTTGGTCAGAAGCTTGATTATGATGAGTTGTAATGTGTAAGCTATTTTTGGGTCTGTCCTGTTCCTTCTTCCTGTTTGCCGATATGTTGAAGTTTTACTAAAACACACTATGGATGGGAAATTTTCGTCACAAGTTTTCTCAGCTTGTATATGTTGGCATGATTTCATATTTTGTCAGAAGCTTGATTATGAAGATTTATAACATGTAAGCTATTTATGGGTCTGCTGTGTTGCAACTTCCTGTTTGCCGATATGTTGAAGTTTTATTATAACAGACTATCGATGAGAAATTTTCGTCACAGTTTTCTCAGCTAGTTATCGTTGGAATGATTTCATATTTGGTCAGAAGCTTGATTATGATGAGTTGTAATGTTTAGGGTATTTTTGGGTCTGCTGTTTTGCTACTTCCTGTTTGCCGATATGTTGAAAGTTTACTATAACACACTATGGATGAGAAATGTTTGTCGCAGTTAACTTGAATTGTATGGGTGGGAATGATTTCAAATTTGGTCTGGAGCTTTATGATAATGAGTTTTAACCTGTTAGCTATTTTGAGGTCTGCAGTATTACCACTTCTTGTTAAGTTTTACTATAACCCTTTATGTAAGAGAATTTTTTGTCACAGTTTATTTGGCTTCTAGTAGTGGTAATGATTTCAAATTTGGACTGGAGCTTTATAATATTGAGTTGTAATGTGTAAGCCATTAACAGGTCTGTTGTGCATGCACTTCCTGTTTGCTGATTCTTTGATGTTTTACTTAAATAATGCTGTATTACAACTTCCTTTTTTCCTTTGCTTGTATGAGTTGGGGCGATTTCAAATTTGGTCTGGACAACTGTATTGTATTACCCTTTGGAAGCGGGGGTATTCATTTGTGGCCCAGCAGACCACAGTACTTCTAGTTTTCATTAATCCCTTGGATGGTTGAACCAATGAAGTTGTACAAATTTTAATTTTTTATACGACCCCAAAAATTTTTGCGGTCGTATATTGGTATGGTGCTGTCGTCGTCGTCGTCGTCGTTGTCGTTGTCGTTGTCGTTGTCGTCGTCGTCGTCTGTAGACACTTTTGTTTTTGGTCAATAACTTTTGTTCCANAAAACACAGAAAGACAGAAGTATGCTCCTTAAACTAGAAACAGATATCAACAATTTTATCAATGAGCCAAAGTAAGTTATCTAATGAGGGCAGAACATGTATTTTGTTTGTCTGTCTGCATACATGTGATAAACTTGTCAGCTGAAAACTGGAGATATGAACATTTTCAGCTGGAGATTGTGTCTGAAAACTGGAGATTTGAAAATTTTCAGCTGGAGATTGTGTCTGAAAACTGGAGATTTTTCGTCGACCTATTTTTAACCGTGTGAAATATGTTTTCTTCAGATAGTTTTGGTGAATGCAGTCATTTGTGCAGCATTATATTTTCTTTCATCACCCCTACTTCGGCCCTTGTGGGAGATTTAGCAAAATGATATTTGTAGAATAAATTCAGAGACTTCTCCACTTACGAAAAGATTCGTCGAACCTGCTAAAATGTCATGTCCTAGAACTATACTTATTTCTGATATGGTTTAACACACTGTCAGGGAAAGCATGATACACTGGATTCCTGTTATTGCAAAGTCTATTTGTCAGAGAAAATTTTGCAATTAATAGAAAGGATGAGTGGCAATAAGACCCATATTTGGCCCAAAAAAATCAAGTTGTTTAAAATAGTGTGATATTTATGGGAAATAATAACTATTACATCTGGCTACAAAGAAAACATATAATAATACGAATTCCTTTCATTTTGACGTTATTGTGACATCACAAGGAGCCGTCTTTTTGAAAGAAAATCAGAAAATCTGCAATTTTGAATGTTCTCAAAGCAAATTTTCTTTAAGTGAACATGGGGCACATGCAATCAACAACTTCAAACTTTCAGAAATGATGTATTTCACCATTTTACACATTTTGACTAAATATGAAGTTGTTTTTCAGATGTGCCCATATTTTTCAAAGCACAAAAATGTGCAAAACACAGCAAATATCTATGAAATTCTGACTATTTCCAAAAATATAGCTTTTGAGTTAACTGATTATCATGAGAATCAAACTGATATGGAAAAAAGCTTTATCATTTTCATAAAGCCCTACATTTGTTCAATGTTTCAGGAACATAAGACGTCTGTTTGTATAGTTTTAGTTTCATGGTAAATCTTGGGCCAAAAATGGGTCTTACTGCCACTCATCCTTTGCAATTAACAGGAATTTGAAATTAACAGGAAAGCATCATGAGCAAAAAAATATGAAAGATGTGACAAACCTGTCTTTTGGTTTTACATGAAATTAATATATGTTGAAAACTTGTACAATGTATTTAATGAATAACTTCTTGCAGTAGAAATATTACAATAGTACAAATCTAAAAACTGACGTATAAAAAAGTTTAATGGCTTCTTCAACAAGAGAAATCACGGTGTCTTCCCACTTATCCAACTTTTTAAAAATCACTATTCCCAGTTATCCAACTTTTTGTTTAATTGCCAAGGGGTATGTTTATTTAGTACATGATAATAATGAGTCAGGAAATTAATTAACGAAAAAATTGTTCCATGGATAAAATTCTTGTTGATTTAATATCACAATTTGATAAAAAGAAGTAAATACATGTCAATTAATTGAAAATTAAAAACTTTCTTAAAATATGACCAATAAATACAGTTTTTTATGGAAAAGGAAAAAATTGTAAATATTACTTTAAAATCAAAAAGAAAAAAGTAAATGACACAATTACAAGAAATATTTCTAGGGGACAACCATTTGATTTTCAGGGGTAGGCTTGGGCGATTTTGTAAATAAATAATTTAATCTTGGTGCCAGTGACAGTAAATATTCTTATTCTGCTTGTCATGAAAATAAATAATTTAATTTTGATTCGAAGAATAATTTTTTTTGTTGCAAATGCGACTGAATAATTTGAAGGGACATTTGGTGAAAATAGATGATTTGTTTGAGATTTTCGTAAAGGTAAATTTTCTAGGCAAAATCGCCCAAGCCTTCCCCTGGAAATCAAATGGTCGTCTCCTTAATCACATGTACTGTTTCAAAAGCACCTAAGCCTATTAATTTGTGAATTTCATGTGTCTATTTCTGACTTTTCAACGACTACTCAATAACCATTCAGCGCTATTCGCTTTGCGTATCAGCAAATGCACGGCAAGCCACAAACCATATTCAGTCTAACTATGGCAAATGAATAAGCACAAGTAGATTATATTCAACACACTTGGGGAATTACACTGGCTCTGGACTCAGGAATCCAACCTTTTTAAACGTTGGACTTAAGGCTCAAGGCTCCTAAGACAATTAAGACACTAAGACTCCGGGCAACACTAGGACTCTGGGCTCCAACACTCATTATTGGAAATGCACTGAGAAGCACTGTCAAGATACAGCAAACAACCGTGGAAAAGTTAATTTATGTATTAGATTAAACAAATATTTCTTTGGTTTTTTTTTTAATAATCTATTGGTAATTTGTTTTCTATCAGCGTTTACACATTTTTTTGGTTCATGGATTTATTTAAAAATTTGTAATATCTAAATTGCAGAAAATTTGTTAAACCCTAAGGAGTTAGCTCTGTCCTTAGCTGATTTTGGCTTTCCTATTTAGATCGTATTTGTAATTTGTTCTCTCAGCATTTAAACATATTTTGGTTCATGGGTTTCCAAATGTTTTGATTTTATCTGCACTGATGAGACATAAGTTGTCGAAATGCGCATATGCATTACATAAATTTACAATAACCTCGGTATTTTGTTATTTATTAATATTTAGTATCAAATGACCATAAAGGCAAGGCTACTTTAAAAGAAAAAAAATCAACAAAGAAAAATCAAATTGGTTTTCGGGCCAGCACCGAAATACTGGCTACTGGACTAACACTCCACCAGCAGTGGCATCAAATGACAATTACACAATGAAAAATGCAAAGATACTCCATAATAATAAAATTAACATCAAAACAAAAAATAAGAACAAAAACAAAAAATAAGAGCAAAAACAAAATTAATATAAAAAAAAATACAAATTAATGCAAAGAAGAAGGACAAAAATAATAAAAAAAGATAACTAAAAAAAAATCAAAGGACTCTAGCAATTTTACAAAAATCATGACATAACATAAATATAATATATAGTACTTTTTTTACCAGGACTTAATTTTCTAGCACATTTTTTGTCCAACACTTTACCCAAGCTCTAATTAGTATTTGTTGTTTTAATAATGTTACTTTTTCCCACTTATCCAACTTTCAGTTTTTACCTGTAAAGTATATTTTATTAAAAAGTTGGATAAATGGGAATGAACCGAAATCACCTGCCCTCTCTATTGTATATTTAAGATTTGTTAACTTTATTTTTTAAGCTGTCAAACACTAATTAGTGGACAGACAATGTATTTTTCTTTGATCAATTAAGTTCATAACTAATCTTTTCTAAACTCATAATTGACATGATTGACTTATTAACTGCAATGTAAATGGCTGACAGTTTAATTTTCCATCATTTTAGCTCACCTGACTAATGCCAGGGTGAGCTTTTGCCATCACTTTTCGTCCGTCGTCCGTCTGGCGTAAACTTTATTCAAAGATCTTCTCCTCTGAAACTACTGGGCCAATTGAAACCAAACTTGGCCACAGTAGTCCTTAGATGGTCCCCTGCAAAAAAATGTTTTTCAGATCCGTGCGATATCCAAGATGGCCGCCAGCGGGGATCATAGTTTTAACATTGGACCCTATGGGAAAATACTTTCAAAGATCTTCTCCTCTGAAACTACTGAGCCAATTGAAACCAAACTTGGCCACAATAGTCCTTAGATGGTCCTCTGCAAAAAAGTTTTTCAGATCCGCGCTTTATCCAAGATGGTGGCCAGCGGGGATCATAGTTTAACATTGGACCCTATGGGAAAACACATTCAAAGATCTTCTCCTCTGAAACTACTTGGCCAATTAAAACCAGACTTGGCCACAAAGATGGTCCCCTTCAAAAAAGTTGTTTTTCAGATCTGTGCTGTATCCAAGATTGCCGCCAGCAGGGATCATAGTTTTAACATTTACCCTATGGGAAAACACTTCTGAAACTTTTCAGCCAATTGGAACCAAATTTGGCCACAATAGTTTTAGGTTGCGGCCCTGCAAAAGAGTTATTTTCAAGTCTTTGCTTAATGCAAGATGTCTGCCAGCGGGGAACAATTTTAACATTTGACCCATTGGGAAAACATTAAATATCTTCTCCTGAAATTACATAGCTAATAGTGAAAACATACTTGGTCACAACGGGCCATAGTTGTTCCCGTTTGAAAAATTTACCTGGCTTGTCTGCATGGCATTCAAGATGGCCCCAGTAGTGGGGAACATAGTTTAACCTTGAGATCTATCGGAAGCCTATCGGAAAGCATTTAAAGATGTTCTCTGAAAATATATAGTCAATTGGAACCAAAATTAGACTCACTAGTCCCCTTCAAGAAAGGTGACTGTAGAACTGCACCCCATCCAAAATAGCTGCCAGTCTGGAATATTAACTTAAGATAATATAACATCAATGTCTATTAACAAATTTTAAAATAATGCCCTTAAAACATTGAGAATATTTTAACTGCATAAATCAGCTGTGGCCCAGGTGAGCGATACAGGCTCTTGAGAGCCTCTTGTTATAATCTTGGGACACAATGATACATTAAAGCTTTAATTAAAATTTAAAAAGAAATAACCATTTTAACACTTTTTTATCAAAACATCCATGAAATCAAGTATGCATGAAGGATGAAACTGTTATATAATGAGAAGTTTTTATTTTCTATTGCCAATATTTGCAAATAAATGCAGCTTTGACACATTTGTGCTAAAATTTTCTTTGCAATTAACAGGAATTTTCTATAAAGTGCTTTGCAATTATCAGGTCTTTTTAACATTGATTAAATGGGAAATGGATTGGTGTTTGAACTTATTTTGCAATTAACAGGATTTTGCAATTATCAGGTTTGCAATTAAGTGGAATCGACTGTACTATGTCTCAGAATTTAGCATGTAACTGCATGGTTAATCATTACTGACTGGGAGATGTGTAATGCGTATTGACCTCAAAATCTGGGATTGTTATACCCCCGCTTTGACCCCCGCTTTGAAAAAGCGGCGGGTATATAGTGATGGTGGTGTCCAACTGTCCGTTCGTCTGTCCGTTACACATTTTTGGTCACAGTTTTCTCAGCTTTTATATGTTGGAATGATTTCATATTTGGTCAGAAGCTTGATTATGATGAGTTGTAATGTGTAAGCTATTTTTGGGTCTGTCCTGTTACTTCTTCCTGTTTGCCGATATGTTGAAGTTTTACTAAAACACACTATGGATGGGAAATTTTCGTCACAGTTTTCTCAGCTTGTATATGTTGGCATGATTTCATATTTTGTCAGAAGCTTGATTATGAAGATTTGTAACATGTAAGCTATTTATGGGTCTGCTGTGTTGCAACTTCCTGTTTGCCGATATGTTGAAGTTTTATTATAACAGACTATCGATGAGAAATTTTCGTCAGTTTTCTCAGCTAGTTATCGTTGGAATGATTTCATATTTGGTCAGAAACTTGATTTGGATGAGTTGTAATGTTTAGGGTATTTTTAGGTTTTGCTACTTCCTGTTTGCGGATATGTTGAAGTTTTACTATAACACACTATTGATGAGAAATGTTTGTCGCAGTTAACTTGAATTGTATGGGTGGGAATGATTTCAAATTTGGTCTGGAGCTTTATGATAATGAGTTTAAACGTGTTAGCTATTTTGAGGTCTGCAGTATTACCACTTCTTGTTTGCCAATATTTTAAAGTTTTACTATAACCCTTTATGTAAGAGAATTTTTTGTCACAGTTTATTCGGCTTCTAGTAGTGGAAATGATTTCAAATTTGGACTGGAGCTTTATAATACTGAGTTGTAATGTGTAAGCCATTAACAGGTCTGTTGTGCATGCACTTCCTGTTTGCCTATTCTTTGATGTTTTACTTAACTAATGCTGTATTACAACTTCCTTTATCCTTTGCTTGTATGAGTTGGTCAACAGTGATGATCGACCTGAATGTATTCCATGCAATTGTCCTTATACAATTCAACATGTTTTAATTGAATGCGTAGATGGTGCCGATATCAGGCGTGATTTTTATTCTGCTCATTGTCTTAAAGACCTATTTACAAATGTCGCTGGCGACAAAATCATTCAATTTTTAAAAGCAATCAATTTATTTAGTAAGATTTAAATGGATCAATTTTAAACAAGCTTCTTATTTCTAATATTGTTATTGTTAAACCAAAAAATTACTATTATGTTTTTTAACATTTTACACATCTGTTTTACTTGTAAAAAAGCTATATGGTTTTATATTAATATTTTATGTATTTATTAAAATTGTTCAATAAACCCAACAGTTCTCGCCACAATATAGCTGAAATATTGCTGAAGTTGGCGTAAAACATCAATCAATCAATCAATGTATGAGTTGGGGCGATTTCAAATTTGGTCTGGACAACTGTATTGTATTACTCTTTGGAAGCGGGGGTATTCATTTGTGGTCCAGCAGACCACAGTACTTCTAGTTTTCATTAATCCCTTGGATGATTGAACCAATGAAGTTGTACAAATTTTAATTTTTTAATTTCATGCAACATTTATGATAATTAATTTCATACAACATTTTTGTTATATTTAAGGCACCATTACCTCAAGTTTCCACAGATGTCATCATATGATCGTATGTTAGTCCACAGAATATCAGCTTTTTTTGGTCTGGACCACAATGTAGATCAGACTGGAAAATGTGTCATAGTCAACAAAACGTCTAATACGAGAATGTAAGTTATAGTTTACATGAGAATGTATTAAGAACAGGTTATAAATATGAGATATAGCATGGGTTAGTGCTAAGAACAGGTTTTAATATAAGAAATAACAAGGGTTGTGCAGTTTACACTTATTGACAGTGAAGCGATTTATGTTTTAGTGTCAAATTCCCCAATCCAGGTTTAAGTGTATTAGTTACAT
>MJUU01009993.1:14916-46787 GCA_002080025.1 Modiolus philippinarum | reverse complement strand
AAAAATGATAACGTATATTAAAGTAACCGTAAGTCCGAAAAAAATAATACTCAGAAGACGATGAAAAACACAGAAGACATCACACAGGGGAAGTATATGTATAGTCCCTGCAACACATAAGTGCTGCATAGAAAAAAAAAAAGTATTTTGATCATACCATCAATGGAGTATGCATCATGAATCTTGGAGTCAAAACAAACTGCAATCATCAAAGACATAAAACAGGTAAAGATTCAATATACCTCACCAGGATATGTCACCTTCAAGAACCTCCTGGAACAAAGTGAATAAGCAAGACCCTTTGATTTACGAGATCCAATAAGAACATGTAAAAAAGGTGCATTTGTATTATTTACTAGGTGACAGCAGTACAATGGGGGAGGGGGGCTACAGATACACGGGCCATTTACATAGAGGCAAATCTATCAAGGAAGTTATAGCAATAAATTCTTCCAGTGAGCAAAATGATAGTGGGATCCCCTACCAGTGACTGCAGTGACAGATTTTTATGCCCCCGCCGCTAGGCGGTCGGGGGCATTAAGGTTTACCCTGATCCGTATGTCCGTACGTCCATCTTTTTGGTTTCCGGATGATAACTTGAGTATCCTGCATCGGATCAAAACCAAACTTGGTCACATGCTTACTTATCATCCAAGACAGAACCCTATTGATTTCCAGTTCGGTATTCCCAAGGTCAAGGTCACAGTTGCTAAAAATAGACTAAAATTTCAATAAAATTTTGGTTTCCGGATGATAACTTGAGTATACTAGATCGGATCAAAACCAAACTTACTCACATGCTTACTTATCACCGAAGACAGAACCCTATCGATTTCCAGGTTGGTACCTCCAAGGTCAAGGTCACAGTTGCTAAAAATAGACTAAAATTTCAATAAAATTTTTGTTTCCGGATGATAACTTGAGTATACTACATTGGATCAAAACCAAACTTGGTCACATGCTTGCTTATTACCCAAGACGGAACCCTATTTATTTCCGGGTTGGTACCCCCAAGGTCAAGGTCACAGTAGCTAAAAATAGACTAAAATTTCAATAAAATTTTGGTTTCCGGATGATAACTTGAGTATCCTGCATCGGATCAAAATCAAACTTGGTCATATGCTTGCTCATCACCCAAGACGGAACCCTATTGATTTCTGGGTTGGTACTCCCAAGGTCAAGGTCACAGTTGCTAAAAATAGACTAAAATTTCAATAAAATTTTGGTTTCCGGATGATAACTTGAGTATACTACATTGGATCAAAACCAAACTTGGTCACATGCTTGCTTATCTTCCAAGACATAATCCTAATGATTTCCGGGTTGGTACCCCCAAGGTCAAGGTCTCAGTTGCTAAAAATAGACTAAAATTTCAATAAAATTTTGGTTTACGGATGATAACTTGAGTATACTACATCGGATCAAAACCAAACTTGGTCACATGCTTACTTATCACCGAAGACAGAACCCTATAGATTTCCGGTTTGGTACCCCCAAGGACAAGGTCACAGTTGCTAAAAATAGACTAAAATTTCAATAAAACTTTGGTTTCTGGATGATAATTTGAGTATACTACGTTGGATCAAAACCAAACTTGGTCACATGCTTGCTTATCACCCAAGACGGAACACTATCGATTTCCAGGTTGGTACCCAAAAGGTCAAGGTCACAGTAGCTAAAAATAGACTAAAATTTCAATAAAATTGGTTTCCGGATGATAACTTGAGTATACTACATCGGATCAAAACCAAACTTGGTCACGTGCTTGCTTATCACCCAATACAAAAGCCTATTGATTTCCAGGATGGTAGCACCAAAATTTTGGTTTCCGAACAATTACTTGAGTATTTTGCATCTGATCAAAACCAAACTTGGTCACTTGCTTACTTATCACTTTAGACATAATCCCATAAATTTTAGCGTTGATACCCTCAAGGTCAAGGTCACAGTTGCTAAAAATAGATAAGTATTACATATAATGGTGAATAAAAGGATATGGAGTAAATGCACATGAGACAAAGTCTCTACAAATACATGGTAAAAAACAAGCAAAGGAACAACGCTTTTATTGTTGTTCTTCATCTTGAAGTCACCATGAGGCCTTCAACAATGAGCTTTGCTCATACCTCATAGTAAGTTCCAAGACGGCCCCTAGCACCGGTTTAAGCGGAATTCTTTGCTAATTGTCGAGCAACGATACATCCATGTCTTTCTTGGTCATGGGTGCGGGATTGTCAACAAACATCAATTAAACTGGCAAAGTGCTCTTACAATATAAGACTGTTTCTCAGATTATTTGTTGGAACTACACATTATATCAAAACCAAACCAGTTCCAGTGCCTATTTATCCCAGGAGAAAGATCCTTTTTTATAATATTTGATATATATATATTGTACATAGTTATGCCTTTAATATTTAAGGGTTTCGATTGCAAGGAGGCGGGGCATCCGTGTCCCATGGACACCTTCTTCCATTTTTTTTTTTTTGAGTTTAGTACCAGTTCTAGAGAGACTGGCCTTAAAAAAAAACCACAACATTCTCTTGCATTAGAGAATCTGTTTTTTGGTATTTCAGGCAGACTCACCATACTCTGGTGAAAGCACTCCTTTGCATAATGTCTGCCTCATTCACAATAAACGATGGGTTTACGCACGAAAAACTATCAAAAAGTGACCATGAAATAAACTTTCGTTTTGTTGTTTACGAAACTATTCCTAATATAAACCAGAAGTAGCAATTTCTTGTAAGGAAACGAAAAAACAAGAGAGCTCCGAATGAAATTCGAGTTGTCTCTCTTTGATCAATTGAAGTGAAAGAGCGGGAGAAATTGAACACGGATTTTGTTACCGTTGCATTTATTTTGGGGGGGGGAATAAATATAAGCCAGGGGCCAGGTTTTTGCCCATGCGACGGTATCTGAGAACCAGATAATTAATTTTGCATAGCCAAAACTTATATAAATAAACAGTAGAGTTTGATATTCAAATATCATACAAAATGAAAAATTATCCCAGGCAACATGTTACTGCTTTACTGATTACGAAATATACCATTGTTTAAAATAATTGTTAGGCGAGGCACCGTATCTGTTTGACACATGTTCTTGTTTCTTTATGTATTCATGGTGTATGTATTCTTTTTCAGACCTGATTTTAGCTTTAGAGACCATATAGAATCTTAGGAACTGTCCATATATTCATGGTGTATCCATTACTTTTCAGACCTGATTTTAGCTTTAGAGACCATATAGAATCTGGGGAACCAGGGCATTTAAAGTTGTTCCCATATATTCACGGTGTATCCATTACTTTTCAGACCTGATTTTAGCTTTAGAGACCATATAGAATCGGGGGAACCAGGGCATTTAAAGTTGTTCCCATATATTCACGGTGTATCCATTACTTTTCAGACCTGATTTTAGCTTTTGAGACCATATAAAATCTGGGGAACCAGGACATTTAAAGTTGTCCCCATATATTCATGGTGTATCCATTACTTTTCAGACCTGATTTTAGCTTTAGAGACCATATAGAATCTGGGGAACCAGGACATTTAAAGAAGCCAAAGATGATCATGAAAAGAAATGTAAATAGTCTGGATGACAGGGAAGTAAGTCTATATCAAACATAAGGCTGTTTGAAATAAACATGTTCTTCACTAAAGCCCAACCCAAGTTTGCACAAGTGGCTGCATTAAGCCTTTTAAGAAGCTGTTACTGGAAAATTTAAAATCATAAGTGTTTGTTCAAATATATCAAAATTTGTCATAAAAGTAAAATCTGAATCGATTTTCAGAGACATCCAGAAACCATAAAGATAGAAATAAAAAACTGCCTACCTGCATCAAAATTAAAATAAAAAAGCTTGAGAAACAAATTATTCATATTAAATTGCCGTGTATATAAGTAGATTCATGTTACTGTTGACATGGGGAACGGTATTGTTTATAATTTACACATCCACAATATTTTAAGAATTCTTGAATCTGCCTGTAAAATTAATTTTACTATTTCTTTTTTGCACAACAGAAACTGAAAAATAGCAAAGTTAAAGATAGGGTTTTCAACCTAGAATCGTATATTTTGTGTTTTACAGAGTTTAAAACATAGAATTATCATACATGTATATTTTCTGTGTTTTTTTTTGTTTTTGTTTTTGTTTTTTTACCAGAGCTATAACAAGCTGTCTACCAAGTGAAATTGTACTAATATTCTTGATTTTCTCTTTGCTAGAGCCATTACAAGCTGTCTGCCAAAAGTTTAATGAATAACAAAGCCAAATCATTTGAGGAGCGTAAGGAACAATATGAAAAAGTTCGAAGTAAAATATTTAAAAGTGTGGATGATACTGGAGGATTACAAGTGAGTTTATATATAGTTCATTTTCTACTACAAATAAAGTTTGAAGGGTGTTTAGGTTTCAATTCAGTTTGTTTCACACTAGGAATAAGAAAATCAATGTCTCCTTTTCAGATTCACTTTTATACTTTAAAATTTTGTGAAACAACAGACTTACGGATATCCCTCTACTTATTTATTTTTGGAGGTTTGCTCCTCAATTTGAACATAAATGAATTTCTGATATATATGACATATTGTCAAAAAATTTGAAAGAAAAAGCTGGGTTAAAGTTAGGGGCCAAAAAGTAAATGTATTGTGAAAATATTGTGAAATTACAAAGATATTGTTTCAGACAATAAAATTGTAAAATGGAGAATTTGTAAAATATTCCAAATAATTTTGGGTATTTCAGTACTAACAGAAAAAGGGCCATTATTTATAAAATGGAAAATTATACAAGGGAGCTAGTTAGCAACTTTTATAAATTTTGTTGTATCAGAAATAACTGTGGTGATTCCTGGAAATTGTTGCTCCATCATAACTAATTGCACTGGTACTTTGATGGCTGGAACATCCAAGGGACTGATGGAAAACATTTAGAGCTAGAAGGGTGTTCAAGCTATTTAGGTTGATTTATGTTTAAACTTTATGTCGGGAATAGGCTGTGATCATATATTCTCGAAATAAACTACACCATACACTTTCAATGTTTACTTGTTATGACTACGTCCCAACTAACGACGTCGGCCATGGTTACAATTATTAAGTAAGACATCGAGTTCCCGCAATATTCCCGACATCCGTGATCCAAGGGACAACAAAAAAGGTGTATTTGAGCTACATCAATTTTTGTCATCTTGGTTCCACTGTATAGTAATTTGTCTATCAAGTCTTGTTTATTTCATATTATCCTATGAGCTTTTGAACAGCAAGACAGCTTGTTTTATGAAGAAACAAGAAAAATCTACATTGTAATACTATGGCCTTGTTTATTCTGATTGAACAGAGCAGGTTATTCAGATATAACTCAGGGCTATTCCAGAATTAATTGTATGGGGGGTCGGAAAGCACTTAAAAAAATAACCCACCATGCATTAAATTTTGTTTTATTTTCCGTATGTGTTTATTCAGTGGAAGTCTCCAGTATACCCACAACCCATCAAATTTTTATTCAAGTGCCTTCAGACCCCTCTCCCCCTATACTATTATTTCTGGAACAGCCCTCAGTATGTGCACTCTTAACATGAAAACATTTACAATTTCCTTATAAAATATCAAATATATGTTGTGCAATGGCCACAAATTAGTATACGTGTACACAAAAAATAAAAAGTGTAGTAGGCCATAATTAAAAGGTAATACGTTCAGGTGACACATATTCCATGGATCACTCACAATTGATACTTATATAGACAGCCTCAGTGTCATTATTAGGTGGTCTTATTTTCACAGGCTGAAGCCTTCACAGAAGAAGAAATGGCAATTACACAAATGTAAGTCATGAAGTGTTGTCATTTGGCAAACAATAAAAAAAGGTTTACATGAATGTTCTTCAGTAGATATAAGTACTCATGAAGTATTTTGGCAATTGGCAAACAAAACTGACATTAAACAGGGTTGGAAATAGCAGCCAGCCACTAATTTTGAGCAGGGTAGGCTAGTGTTTCATAGAATTTGTAGAGATGTATGGGAAATATTTTTAGATATCGATGTTAGGGCTGGTAGCATTTTGAGATGAGTTTTCTACCCTGCGCTAAAATATCTGAAACCACTTGACAAATTTACAAAGTAACACAAACATGATTTTCTTTTGAAATTATAGATTCAGCATCAGGTCTTCAGCCCTTCTGACTTAATTTCTTTGAAGAATATCTGCTGTTAAGGGAATAACATAATATAAAAGCAATACTTTGCTTTCAACATAGGTAGAGTAGGGTGTTCATAGGAATTGAAATAAAACCTTTATTCTTTCAGTCTTAACTATGAGTAGAGAAAAAAACGGTTCCGGAAATTTGACCTCATGACCTTGGTTTATGGCATACTTTTTAAGATGTTCAATTATCTAGGTGTTTTTGGATTGTTGAAAATTGGAATTTCTTGTATTTCTTATTCCCTGTTGCAAGATCATTTTTAATGATCAGTCCAATTTAGATGATTTTACGAAAGGATATGGAGCAAATGAACATGAGATCATAACACATATGTTAACTCCAACAGCATAATTTTAATGAGCTGTATGGCCATTTTGGAAATTAATTCCTCATCAGCAGCACTAGAACCCAAACAAAGGAAATCCATATTCAAAAAATGTTTAAAATGCTTAAAACCAATTGAGATCCAAATAATCAGTAATATCAAATATAGCAAAGGACAAAACTACGATGGAGGGAGTTAATCCTTCGGTTTTAGAATTTACATAGATTTAAATAATAGTTATTGAAAAAAGTGTACACATGAGATATTATCTCATGTACAAGTACACCATATCTAAGAAAAATAAAGAGTATACATCTCTGCCACGGGGAATTGTTTTACCAACTCCACACTGCAATAAAAGACAAACTCCTGTATTAAATATTTGACTCTACATCAACAATTCCACAAATTGTTGATGATGTTGAATCTGAAGTATCTCATGTTTATATTACTGAAACTGAAGTAGAAGACATTCTGAAAATTCTTAATACTAGTAAAGCAATTGGTCCTGATTCTGTTAGTCCTAGAATACTTAAGGAGGCTTGTGCAATTTTGAAATCTCCTTTATGTAAGTTATTCAATTTCTCGCTCTCATGTGGACATTTTCCTTCAGATTGGAAAAAAGCCAATATTATTCCCGTGTTTAAAAAGGGGTCACCTTCTGAGGTTTGTAACTACAGACCAATTTCTTTGTTAAGTGTTATCGGGAAAGTTATGGAAAGATGCATATTTAAACACATTTATAACTACTTAAATGAAAAAAGAATTCTTTCCTGTCGCCAATCTGGATTCACTCCCGGGGACTCCTGTCAATCAACTTCTACTTATGACAAACGAATTCGGGAGGGCTTTGGATGAGGGTAAAGAGGTAAGGGTTGTATTTTGTGATATAAGCAAGGCATTTGACAGAGTTTGGCACAAGGGTTTAATTTATAAAATGAAACAAATTGGTATTCAGGGGCAATTTTTAAATTGGATTGAAAATTACTTAACCGAAAGAAAACAGCGAGATCTTATTAATGGTAAAACCTCTAGTTGGAGACAAATAAGAGCCGGTGTTCCCCAGGGTTCAATCCTCGGACCATTGTTTTTTATCATTTTCATCAATGATATTGTCTCAGAAATTCAGTCAAATATCAGACACTTTGCTGATGATACAAGTTTATATCTTATTGTAGATAATCCTGCTTTGGGAGCCACAATATTAAATGAGGATCTAACTAAAATACGTAATTGGTCAAAGAAATGGCTAGTTACTTTCAATCCAAATAAGTCTGACACAATGACTATATCTCGGAAACGTGACAAACCTTTTCATTCTCAACTTTTTATGAATGATACACCATTAAATTGTGTAAACGAACATAAACATTTAGGTGTTATCTTGTCAGATGATGGTAGCTGGCATAGACACATTGACATGGTTGTTAAAAAGGCATTTCCCCAGCTCAATATTTTAAGACAGTTTAAGTTTATGTTTAACAGAAAAACTCTAGAAAAACTATATTTAACATATATTTGTCCTCTCTTGGAATATGCCGATGTAGTATGGGACAACTCAACTGTTATGTTGATAAATAAAATAGAAAGCGTCCAAATAGAGGCAGCAAGGATTGTAACCGGGGGAACAAGATTAACATCTTTGACATCTCTTTATAATGAAACAGGTTGGCAAAAATTAAAAGAAAGAAGAGAAATACATTGTATAATCTACTTTTACAAAATTGTTAATAATTTGACACCTCCATATCTTTCTAATTTAATACCTACTCGATTTCAGGATATACATAATTATAACACATGGAACTCTGAAGCTATTTGTCCCATTATCACCAAAACCGCTTTATATTCAAATTATTTTCAACAGCCAACTGAAATAAAATCTTGTCCTTCACCTAATAGTTTAAAGTTTTATTTCAAAACTAAGCTGATTAAGAAACCCTACTTCTATTATATGTGTACTCGTACAGGTCAAATTCTTCACGCTAGACTGCGAATGAATTCTTCCAGTCTAAATGATCATTTATATAAAAAACAACTTATTCAAAGTCCTAACTGTGCTTGTGGAGAACGAGAAACAACGGATCACTACTTATTGCGATGTACCATTTATCACAGGCAGCGCAGTCAATATATATTAAGTATGCAGATTCCCTTTGGATTAACCACTGACCTGTTCCTTTATGGATCTGATTTACTCTCACAGGAACAAAATGAATACGTATTTAAATCAGTACAAAACTTTATTATCAGCAGTTATCGCTTTTCACTTGCCCCCACTTGCACTACTTCTTGACACACTTTACACATCTTTTCTAGTATCCAACCTTCGTTGATGTTGAAATATTATTTCAACTTTTTTTGCGTATTTTGTACCTATAATAACTTGTATCGTCATATACTGTAACTCTTTAACTTGATTTTTGAGCATGCTATATTGAATCGTTTTGAAGTGTATCTTATACCCTTAGGATATGAATTAATATAAGGGCCAGGCCCTTGTTTTCAAATTCTAATTAGTAATTTGTATAATTATTTGATTTGATAATTGTTTCTATGTACATCACATATATTACAAGTTATGAATAAAATATGTTTACACAAAGATCATTTAAAGTAAGTTCTCTGTTTTATAGTTACAAACAAGATGGTGCACCTATTCGTCCATGCAGTTTGAGTAAGAATTCAGAAGGCAGCCATCTTGGAAGTAGCACAGACTCCAGTGGGTATGGAACAGATGAAAGAACATCTTCCAAAGTCCGAGGGATTCCTAAAGCCAATAGTTTCGGTGGAATGACACATGTTTCACAAAAACAAGCTGGTCCATATAAAAGTTACAGTATGAATAAAGCAGGTAAATATGTAGTAGATAAAGCATTTCTTTATCTCTGAAGCTCTGCAAAGGATGAAAAGGTAGTGCTTTATCTTATTTACATGTATATTCTAGTGCTACCTCTTGTCAAAATTATCTGTCTCTGGTAAAAAGCTATAATTATCCCTTCCAATACAGTATCACTCTTTATCATATGTTTAGTTATAAATACAGACATTTTGAATATGTGATACAGTGCATGGCGTTCATTCCGTATTCACACTATGACGTCATACCCTTTATCGCATACCCTTTATTGCATGGCTTACCCTTTATCACACACCCTTTATCGCATGGCTAGCCCTGTATCATACCCTTTTCAAAAATTTTTTTTTTCAATTTGACTATTTCATTAAAACAAATTGAGGGGGGATAATTTTTTTTCGGGAGGGGGTAAAAAAATTTCAGGAGGGTAACAAAAATTTGGGGATAAAATTTTTTGTGAGGATCAGTTAAAAAAAAATCTAGCAAACCTTTTTCCTTTACATGTTTGATTTTATTCCAACCACCTCGAGTCCTATCTGAATATTTTGAACTTTTCTTCTTCACAAAATACATGCATTTCTCTTACCGATTTCAATTTTTGACAGTATTTGGGATTAAGTAGTCCTCTGTTTCAATATATGATAAACTGCAAAATACATGGCAAAATCTGTATCACATGCCGTATCATCCCTCGACCATTGTCATCCCTTAGGCTGATATTGGTAACTCGGGATGATACCGCATGTGATACAGATTTTGCCATGTATTATTCCCTATATAACAAGCCATTATATAAAAACAACATTCATTTGTATAAACTGTAATTTCTATGATTTGGAAAGTAAAGCTTTCAGTTTATGTGATAACAGTGTTATTTACTGAACAATTGTCATCCCTTAGGCTGATATTGGTAACTTGGGATGATACTGCATGTGATACAGATTTTGCCATGTATTATTCCCTATATAACAAACCATTATATAAAAACAACATTCATTTGTATAAACTGTAATTTCTATGATTTGGAAAGTAAAGCTTTCAGTTTATGTGATAACAGTGTTATTTACTGAACAATTCAAATGTTTTCAACTCCATGAGTATATGTATTTCTTGCATATTGTATGAATTAAAATTTATTCCTTCGACAAATAGTTTAGGATAAAGCACTAATTGACAAAACAAGACTAACACTCTGTTTATGTTATATGAAGACTGTTTCACTTGATTTCAGCTTAGAAGGAGAATGTCCTTTGTTTTATAGGGACACCAAGAAATATATCAAAATATCTTACTTCTCCCCAAACAAAATTTCCCCACTACACCGAATAGAAAATTTAAAAATGTCCCCCCCCCCCCACACACATACAATTGCAAAGGTAGATTGAAACTCAACAGACTTTACATACATTTATTTATATGCTTAGGGCTGTTCCAGAAATAACTGAATGGGAGGTCGGAAGGCACTTTTTAAAGACCCACCACGCATAAAATTTAAATCTTTTGTCTAATTGTTTCTTCAGCGCAAGTCTCCAATATACCTCACAACCCATAGAATTTTAATTAAAGTACCTACCTTAGAGAGTAATGAAGCTGCATTTGTTTGAAATAATACTCACATTTCTTAGGTTTATGCTAAATTTTAAGTTAAAATTTTTGTAAAGCATAAGAAACATAATTCATTTCAAATTAATTTCTGTATTCAACTTTAAACTCATTTAGAATATTTCGATAATGTGAAAATTTCAGATTCTTTTAATTGTGGTATTGGGAGCCCCTTACAGAGACCTGGAGTACCAACACCACCAGGAAGTAGAACAGATAGTTCACCTCTGTCCAGAAGTAGTTCTTCAGGGCCAGTACAGTCACCATTACAGGGTAATAATAAGCATTATTGACTATAAAAGTACAATTACAAAGTGGGGGTAATGATTGTACACTAGTACAGTAAGAGGGTAATAATTAATACTGTTGACTGTACAAGTTAAAAGTACAGTCACCAAGAGGGGATAATGATTTTACACTAGTTAGTACAATCACTATAACAGGGTAAAAATTAAAATTGTTGACTGTTTAACTACAATCACCAAGAGGTAAAAGTAATTGCACACCAATACAGTATTTTTTAGAGAGTAATATTAAAATATACATTAGTACAGTCACTGTAAATATGGAATATAGGACATTTTGTTTCTCATACAGACTTTATCGCGGCCAGTATCAAGCAAGCCCTTTAGGGCGAGCTTGATGCATTACGCCGTGATAAAGTCATAGTTGCCAACTCACATGATTTTCGCGTGTTACACACGCTTTTTCAACATTTTACACGCGTAGATTTTGTCACATGGCGTGTACACGCTTTTCATAATTTCACATGCAATTACACGCTTTTTCGTTGTTTACCTTTTTGGTTATTAGCGATATCACGTTTTTCTTGATTCTCTGGACTTTTCCACACCCGTTGTTAATGTTTTTGGTTGTTAGCGCTATCGATTCCCCGTGATTCTTTGGACTTTTCATGACCATACGATAAATTGCAAACTTGGATTCGGCAAAAACAACTCATTTTTAATCGTTTCTATAAAATTTCTTGGTTGGGTACGACGACTAAAGACACGCAAATACAGAACGATATTTTTGTACTGGATCAGTGATACCAAAACAAAATTTGCGACTCCGAGTTTGATGAATTAATTTGAAGTCAAAGAAAGTGATCGTGGTGTAGGGGCTTTGCAGTTTAAACATTTACAGAAAGTGATATAGTCGGAAATACAAAAGCTAGGGCTCATTTGAAACAATGGGTCCAAGCCCATTTCCTCCTTGCCAACCACAAAAAATTTGTTGAATGATGGGATCAATAAGCAGAAGGACAAGGCTGTGAACTCTGCCAGTCTACCTTTTTGCCTTATTGTACTGTAATTTCAACCAAACTTGTAATTGTTTTGAATATGTACCTAGTCAGGTAGTTATAAAATCAGCAAAACAGGCAAATGTTGAGTACAATGGCGGTTTATATTGGCAAATTAAATTTTGTACAATAATCCGAAAGTATGTCACGCATTTTCACACGCTTTTTGGTATCTCATGTCTTGTCATGACATGATTTTTCATTGTCAGAGGTTGGCAACTATGGATAAAGTCCGTATCAAAAACAAAATGTCCTTTATTTCTTTTATTGGAAGTTTACAAAAGGATAAAGAGAACTTTATAATAAATTAAAATAAGGTGATATTTTTCTATATAAGTATGCTTAAAATATTATTTTATACCATAATTAATATGCATTCTTAATTCAAGTATTATGTGTATAGACATGACATGAAGTACCAAAACGTGACGTCTTCACAGTGACCCAATAATTTCTTGATAATGTCCAGTTCGGTGATACTGACATTATCAGCCACAGTAGATCAAGAGAAGTATAACAGGGTAATGATTAACATTATTGACTATAAAAGTGCTGTATAATTACAAACTGTTGACTTTTGTTCAAGTGCCAATAGGTTGTAGTGATTGTACACTATTGACTGTATAAATATAAGGAAATGTTAGTTAATATTTATATCACTCTTGTTTAATAGAAGGTAACAAATAACATGCTAAATTATAATGATATAATAGAAAGATTGTTTATTGATAATTATTTAGTATAAAATTTCCTTGTACTTCCAGGCTATTTCCCAGGACAGAGTGGACAACAAGTTTATATTGTAGCTACTGATCTGAACAACATCCCTCCGGGTAGTGTTATCATCAACCCACAAACAGGTTAGGATAACTTAAAATGAAGAAAGCTATAATTATTATATTTAAATGCATTGCATTTACAGTCAAACCTGTCTTATGCTTTCTTTCAAGGGACTGAAAAAGGGTCACATAACACAGGTGGTCACCTAATACAGATTAAACCAATATGAAATTTAATCATATAGTGAAAAAAAAAAGGAATTTGGTCACATATAATGTAAGACAAGTTGGTTGCTTATGCAGGTTGTCAGTAAGACAATCGTATTACTTATGCCAAGGGAAAAAATATCAAACTGAATACTGTAGTGAACAAATACCTAATTCAAGAAAATGAAGGCAAAATTGTGAAACTGAGTTTCAAAACCGGTAGCTATAAATAGACATGAAAAAATGGAGGTAACCAAAACAACAAAGATAGTACTGTAATTGTGGAAATTTTAGGATGGGGAAATTTTTTGCTACATTTGTAGTAAGGACAAATCGGCAAAATTTTTCCCATTCAAATAGATTGGTATGTGTAAGAGCAAATGCATCCTTAAATTTGAAAATCTTTAAACATAAAAAAAACCTGTTGGGGGAAAATAACATCCTGGGCAAATTTTCCTGCCCACAGTAACTGTAAAGGAGCACTGCAAAAAATGCAGGAGTATCCAAATGGTTTGGGCTTATAAATCTGGATGTTTTGTTTGTTACAGGTCAGCCATTGTCCAATTCAGATGGAAGTATTTATCACCACACGCCAGGACAACCACCACCACAGCCTAACCCAGTTACACAGCAGCAACAGTTACCACCTGAATTGTGGAACAATGTAATGTTTCATTCAGTAGTATTCATCCGTTATAGTTATTTATGTTACATTTTGATCAAGGCTTATTTGCCGTTTTATTAGAAACAATGTACATCTCTGTTAGGAAGGATTTCTTCATCAATTTTAGCTGATTCAAGTAGCAAGATCAGTGTTATGATCACAAAAGTAATTGGAATCATATTTAAGATTTTATCAATTTGTTTATGTTTTATTTCCCATTTGAGGTCAAAATTTTGTGAACTAACTTTTAAGAAAAAAAGAAAAAGAAAAAAGTACACACACACCAAAAAAAAATGAACTCATTGATACAATTTTGGATTTAAAATGAAAAGTGCATTCGTAACAGATTAAGTTAAGAATACTTAGTTATGGACCTTGTTTCCAGGATAATTCAATTTTCAGAATTGACAGGAAAGGTCTTTCTCACTGTACAATACTTTAGCATTGGAACATTTTGGTCTTCTTTCAATCCAAATTGTAATGAAATTACCTTTAGTGACCATTTATGACCTAGTGAATCAGTTAAATAAATGGAAGGCGGGAGGAGGGGGTTACAGGGCAAAATATTTTTATCTTGAGTCCAAAGATTAAACCAAACAAATTAAAAAATGTTACATATGATTGCAAACTTTACCTTACTGCATCATTAAATCAAGACCAATAAAAATTGTTTCAAGTTATATATAGCAGTGATGAAAGTTTTCCACGGATCTGCGGATATCCGCTTTTTTGCTTTCAAGCTACTCCATTCCTATACCTACTTCCAGTGTAGTGGATTTCTACTTTTTTCTATCAATCATAATTTCATCTCTGGTATAGATTGATTAAAATTTCAAATTCAGGCACCACAACAAGAAATAATGCCAGAAGTGTGTCACCATTTATCTTCTCTTAGTCTTAATCAGTCATCCATCAGTCAACAGAACTCATTTGACAGTACAGGAGAGCCGTCTGTACCAGCACCAATGCAGGGTGGTCCACAAATTGTCATGGCAACACAGCCACAGATGCAAACTGTCTTCTCACCTCAAGGAACGACTCCACAGGTAAGAAAAGGGAAAGATTTCCTTTTTTTTGTCATCAAGTTAAGTATTACCTGTTTACAACCATACTATAAGGGCTATTCCATTAAAAAGGATGTACCAGGGTCAGAAGGCAGAAAATGAAAATTTTTGTTGGTTCTTGTCGATTTTGTATCTTATTGCTATACTCATATCTGTCCATTATCCTTGGTTGTGGGGATAGAAGAAAATTGCCTTCCGACCCTGCTACATGCATTTTAATGGAAAAGCCCTTAGATAAAACTGCCTTGATGAAGTCAAGCCCTCGTAGTGATCACTTTTATTAATTGAAATCTGTGTTCAACTGCCCCCTTTTATACCCCTTGAAACAAACCAAGTTAAGAGGGTAATATGGTTATTATACATGTAAATCTTCAGTCATGATTGACCAACATCATTAAATTTAAAACCCAGCAAAAAACCAATAGTCACAAAACTTGCAATGGAAAAGCTATGGATCCATGAATTTAGAAACCCATGAAACAATTATTGTTTGCAAGAATACAAATAAAAGTACTTTCCCAGTATTAAAATCATGTATTTAGTCTATTAAAATTGCGACATAGTCTTTATATCGATCTGTATAGGTTTCACAAATGCCTTACAAATTAAAGTCTGGGGTTTTGTGGCCTATAATTTATTTAAGAAGAGATATCAATGGATTATTTCTATTTTTAATTCTAACACTTTTATTTTTTCTTAAGTTAAAATTTTTTTTTGCCATAATTTTGACAGAGTCCATCATTTTCAGTTCTGTTGTCTGAAAATTAGTTAAATTGCAGATAATTTTAATTTTGCAAATGGCAATTTCGACAACTGATGTCTCTTCATTGTGAATAAGGTCAAAATATTAACCCTTTCCTTATCAGTCCTTGTTTTTCAAGATTTGCCTATCTTCCGACTGACAATCCAGTTTTACAGGGGTTTAAGATAGTAGGATTGAAACTTGAATCAAGGAGCAGATTATGAATTGGATTTATCTCCCCTTAGGCATGTGTATAAAAAAAATGAAAAGTCAACAAATAATGATTTTGAGACTATTTCAGAGTTGTTACTAAGCAGTAGATTGGAAGGATTAATATGAAAAAGAAAGGAAATTGGGTAAATGTCAAGGAGACAACATCCAGATTATCTAGAATCTTATTATGAAAGGATCAATTTGTGTCTATTGCAGGGGTGACAATTTTGATTCAAATGAAGATAATGAATTTGAAGGCTTCTTGCTGGACAAAGTTAAGCACTCTTGCATCCACTTCCAAAATTTGCAATCTGACTTGCAAAATTTGAACTTACTGAGCATTCTTGTGAAATTTCAGTTTGAGGATTAAAACAGAAAGAAAAAGCAAAATATCTTGATGTCCATACAAATTAGAATGTGTTGTCAGTTTGAAATCTGGTGGTAAAATTTTGTAATTTGCTCAGGAAAGCTACCATTTCAGGGTAACTAGTGTATAAGGCATCTTTTGAATATTTGATCAAAGATTTCTTGTCTTTTATTAGTGGGAATTACAGTGGAACTTTGATGACTCAAACACCCAAGGGACCGTTGAATGCATTTTGAGCCGACGGGGTGTTCAAAATATCGAGGCCGAACTATGGTTAAACTTGAACAAAGGGACCCCATGGTGTTCAGGTTATTACAGTTCGAGCCATCAAAGATCTACTGTATTTGATATTTTATCTGAAGCTTAAGCATGTAGTAAGATGAAATTAAATAAATCTATGTAATTGAAACCATAAATTGAAAGAGCTTTGGTAAAGGAATAAAATCAGCGAAAAATATTGATAGGTTATGGACCTTGTTTTCAAGATATTTCACATTTTAAAAACTGGCGGAAAAAGCTCTCTTGGACTTTTACCTTAGTATAACATGGATACATTAATGATTTCTTTCACATGGAAGGAAAATCTACAGTCTAGTTAAATTTTGCTTACTGACCTTAAATGACCTACTTGAAGATTTTGATGACTAAAAAATCGGGTGTAATGTGGCAAAATATAATGCATAGTAATAATGGGTAAAATCTGAGAAATCCGAATTTCAAGAACCTCACCTTACTACATCCTTAAGGAATTGCATTATATATTGTAAGTGATTTGCATGTCTATAGAGACAACTACTACCTGTAATTTACAGTGAGAAACTAGTTTTTCTCATGAACCTTTTCATACTTAGTCAGTTTTCTAGTTCAACATGTAATTACAATTGTTCATCCACTGTAAAAATCAAAGTCAGGTCAAAGAAAGGTAAATTATGAAATAAAGATTTAATGGAGAGAACTATATAGAACTTATTGGTGAAACATCTCCATGTTTCTTATGGAGAGTGAGAGATAGAAAAATACATAAACAGTGAAACCTGTCTAAACCAAACCCTGACTAAACCGAAAAACCTGTCTAAACCAAACCCTGACTAAACCGAAAAATCTGTCTAAACCAGTCATGATGTTAAGACCCTTTGTATCAATTTCTATATATATTGAACCTGTGTAAAATGAACACCTGTCTAAACCGAACAAAATCTTCAATCCCAAACAGGTTGGGTTTAGACAGGTTTCACTGTACTACAAGCAGTTGTAAGAAATACCAGGGTGGTGCTCGGTTGGAAGGTTCAGAGTGTTCTGAACTAATGGAACACCTGGAACTGACAATAAAACAGAATGGAACAATGTTCAGGACAGGTTCCATCTGCGCCGAAAAAAAGGTGGTGCAGACAGAATTCAATATGGCGACCAAAAGAATAATTTGAGAAACAATAAACGATTTTAACAGTTTTCGCAGGAAAAATGTGCTGGATTTTTGCAAATGATACAAACTAACAACAAATACTTGGCAGATGATTTTTTTCAGAAGTTTGAGCATTGAATTGATACCCAAATCGCTTATGAATTGACAAAAGTGGTCTTTTGAGAAATTATTGATTAAAAACTGGTGTTGTAATTTTTTTTATAAACTGTCTTTAAAATTTATATTATTCAATTTATGACTCCGAAAACAAAAAATTAATGATTTTTAGTCAAGTAAAATTTAAAAAATATAAATAGTTTTGACAGAATTATTCTTGTGTGCTCCTTTTCGTTCGATTGGTCGTTGGAACTGGAACTGAAAGAACATGTGCAGAACTGCCCAACCAAGCGCACCCCTCATATACAGACAAATAGAGCACCCTAAAAAGTACAGAAATAACACTTGCTATTGATTATTTTTTTATTCACGTAAAATTTCGATGGATCAGAAAAAAGATATCTGTAATGGCTCTTGCTAGAAATGTCTTGTTTTATTTGTATTTATTTCCTGTATGTCTGGAGTTTTATTTGATAAGTCTTTCTTATATTTCAGGGACAGTTTTTTCCCTGCCCACAGAATGTGCAGAATCCTAATGTTCGCTTTATTTACCCTGTTCAAACACAGGGTCAACCGTCATCAGTCCCTGTTGAGGGACAGACATTTGCCCAAAGTGCACAATTTCAATCTCCTATGGCAAGTGGATTTCCAAATTTTCAAGGAGGTGCAGTTCAGAATGTAGAAACAGTAAATCAGTGTTCATTTCCAGTTCATGGTAATACAGAGAATTATCAAACATATCCTGTTCAGTATCCTAGCAACAGTAACTACGGGCAAACAACAGTGTATTATAGTAATGTACCCACCACGACCCAACAAATGGGACTAGTTTATAATGGAAATCAGGGAAATTTTCAACTTCAGCCTAGTCAAACAAATATGTCAGCATCGAACCCTCCTATAGCAATGCAGGGCTCTACACCCATGTTAAATATGGGCCAGCCAGTTGCTGTAGGAAATGTACAGACACCGAACACGCATAATTATATGTACCCAACGATGGCCCAAGTAGGCCAGCCCCAGCAGCAGCAAAGGACTCCTAATCCTCAGATAGTTCAGTTTCCTAATGTTCAAGTACATAATCCTTCACAGACGATTCCTTTGGTGAGAAATATGCAAGTGAACATGCAGATTCCGACACAGTTAGGAGGAGTTCAACAACATCAGGGATTGGTTGCTGGTCAACCTGCCCAAGTGGCTGCTAGTGCAAAAAATCTGATTATGGAAGGGACATTTTCGAAATTTGAAACAGAAAATAAAGACTGTTTAGTGAGCAATTTAGGATCACCAGTGGTGGCAGGACCACCTATTAAACAGATTATACCTAGTTTTAGACCAGGACAGGTGACAGGTAGGTATCATAGGACCATAGTACAGGGTGTGACAGTTTAACTTTGTTTTAACTTGTTCAGTCAGACAGGAAAAAATGAAAATTTGATTTTCCAAATAACCATTTTACTTTTGTTAGAAATTTAGGCAAAGTTGGACTTTTTCAGAAAATAAATACATGGGTATGTTTGAAGACAGTTTTAAGGTCAGCTGACCCAAAGGGTCAGTGTGAGGTATTGACCATATTGTTATCACTTGGCATTCATTATTTGTTCATCTTTCCATTTGTCGTCCATTAGCTTTTTAAAGAATGCTAGATTCATCAAAACAGAATCTTATACTAAAATGATTAACTCTAGGTCCTGTGTTGGACACCTTACCATGCTACTTGTAAGGAGAATTTTGGTGCATGTATATAGTTGTGTTGAATACATCCTCTTAACCATAACAATATATTTCCCTCTGCTTTGGTTGAGTATATACAAAAATATAAATTTTTGCAAGTATTTCCCTTGATATACATGTGCATGAGATGAGACAACCTTCATCCTTAACACTTCAAACCAATACAGTCTCTTTCTTTCAATATATACATGTATATTTGCTTGTGTAAATCGAACTCCCTTTGAAAGAGTTTATCATAGTGTTTTTGGAAAAGGAGTTTGAGGCTTATTTGTTATATTTGGTAAGTTTAAAAAGATGTAAAATCTAATTATTTGGGAATCGGAATTTAGGAATGGGGGTCATTACATCTTTAATTACATTTGAAGGGGTAACTTAAATAATTCAAAATATTTTTTTTGCAAAAGACTCTTTAAGGTGATAGGTACGTAAATCAACGCCCCTAGCAGTGAACGTTATAAGCTTGCTTTAGAATGGACGTAAAATAATTTTAGATTTCACTTTAAATCGTCAGTATTTCAAATTGTATCCTACAATTTTTCTGTAAAACTGATATGATGTTGCCAAAGGAATTCCCATTTATTGATATAATTTTTTCATATGGTCACCGAGTTCGTTTTCGTGACATATATCACTAAACAGGGGATCATCACTCCAAGTAGGCCTAAAATCGTATATTTTATCGATGATGTCGTCATTTTGACGGCGCTTTTTATCGAGAAAATGCATTTTTGGTGAGCCTAGCTTATATTCAACTTTTTATAGCGGCAAACTAACTCGGTGACCCTATATAAAATTTGCATCATTAAAACGGAAATTTCATTGCTTTCAACATTTCAATTTTGTAGGAAAATTGTAGGATACGTTTAAAAATAGCGCAATTTAAAGAAGATTGTTGTTCCATTTTTCTGTACATTTTACATAGATTCTATATGAATTCAACATAGCCTGTTAATTTTTTAATCAGTCATGTTTTAGGCATTTAAATAGCTAACACCAATTTTCCTTCACCTTGATATTCAGCTCTGTTCCATGCACTTGCATGTAAAATTTCACCGAAATCGGGAAACATTGCTATTTACGTACCTATTACCTTAACAGGAGTCTGGTATCTGCATAATTATTACACAGCTCAAAACTTCAAATCTTTTGACGTTTTCTTCTGAAACAAAACAGTATTAAATTTCCACATCATATAAACAATAAAAACTATTATTCACATTCAGACAAAACTCTATGTAGAGAATCCAGCATACAAAAGGACATATTTACCCCTGTTACTTGAAAACAATATTTAATATATTTAATCCTTAAACATGTATATGTATTATTTCAGATGTACGATTATTAGGTCCAGCATTTCGTCCACCGGCTCAACAGATGCAGCAGATTCATGCACAGCCAATTGTACAGCCACAAAAACAAAGGTTTGTTGTATAGGTGGTTTATAAATTACTGAACTTGCAGAAGTTAATGTTAATTCAATTTCTGCAGGTTGAGATGTAGACAAGTTATGTCTCTTCAGTGCAGATCAAATCAATAAATTTGGAAGACTAAACCAAAAGATGTGTAGAAGCTAAAAGTGAACAAATAAACAATGGGATCTGAAGAAAAAGCCAAAATCAGCTAAGGACAGAGCTAGTAGTTGAATCATAATCTATTATGAACAGAGACTTACAGCTAAATTGTGTTACCTCAAACTCTGCTAACTCAAGCAGTGGATACTTGTAGATCAAAATAGACCAAAGTCTCTCATTGTTGTTCTTTATCTAAAACCCTGGTCAGTTCTAACTTTCAAACAATTATTTTAGTCCCTGTAGTACTGAAACCATTAGAGTTACAATGGGAGATTTTGAAAAAAATCAATCACTCACCTGTATTGATCAGCAAATTGTATGTTTCAGAGTAAGAGTCAATAAATAATTGTTGATTATCCTGATTATTGTAAACAGATAGTTATGGTTTCTTTGATAACCCTAGTTGTGTATTCATCCTTTGGAAATAACACTATGACTATGCAGACTATCAACATGAAAATGTTCAGTTGTGCATTGAACTTAAATGAAGCACTGGTGGAAGGAGTTACAAAAATGTTTAGAAGAAAACTATCTGGTGCATAAATGGCTAAATTTAAGAAAAAATCTTTTATCACATTTATGAAGTTTTTGTCATGTTAAACAACATGATCAGGGTTACAAAAATGTTTTATTATTACAGAAATACTGGTACATATATGAGTAAACAGCAAAAATTGAAGAAATCTCGAAGTAAAGACAGCGATTCTCCCCATCACAGCATTGACAGTAGTGAAGGACATACAAGTAGGTGATGATAGTTAGGGCCCCGCCACTTAGTGGCGGACACCCTATAGTAATCACTCTGTCCGTCCGTCCCTCTGCAACAAAGTCGTGTCCGGGCTATAACTTTTTTGTCTTTTGAGATAGGCTTTTGATATTTTGCATGCAGATAGATCACTCCAACACGATGTGTCATGAACAATGATCGGTGACCTTTGACCTTGACCTTTGTCGTCAAGGTCAGATTTTTGCTTTTATAATGACAAGTCGTGTCCGGGCTGTAACTGTTATGTCTTTTGAGGTAGGCTTTTGATATTTTGCATGTAGATAGATCACTTCAAGACGATGTGTCATGAACAATGATTGGTGACCTTTGACCTTGACCTTTGTCGTCAAGGGCAGATTTTTGCTTTTGCTTCTAATGACAAGTCGTGTCCGGGCTATAACTATTTTTTTCTTTTGAGATAGGCTTTTGATATTTTGCATGTAGATAGATCACTTCAAGATGATGTGTCATGAACAATGATTAGTGACCTATGACCTTGACCTTTGTCATCAAGGGCAGATTTTTGCTTTCGTACTGACAAGTTGTGTCTGGGCTATATCTTTTTTATACGACCGCAAAAATTTTGCGGTTGTATTATGGTATGGCGCAGTCGCCAGCATAACTTTGTTTCTAGTGGACGGATCATCTTCAAATTTCAGTATGTGGTTTCTTGGCATAATGGCTATCCCGGGTTTTAATTTCGGGTTTATGGCCCAACTGTTTCAGAAAAAGGAGTAAAATTGGGTATTTTTGAGTCTGTGGACAGCATAACTTTGGTTCCTGTGAACAGATCATTTTCAAATTTTAGTATTATGTTTCTTGGCACATGCTTTAGCCCGGGCTATAATTTTATGTTCCTGGCCCCGCCCGTTTTAGAAAAAGGGGCCAAAAGGGGTTAGATTGGTTGTTTTCACATACTTGACTGTAGAATCTTTATTATTTATCGAATTTTGATGGGGTTTCTTTCAGTAAACTCCTTAGAAAATTTCCAATCTGGAGTAAGCCAAAGGATTTCACGTGGCATGTACCGTTCACAAGATAAATGGGGCCCAAAAGGGGCGAATTTCAAAAATTTCATTTTTTTATTTTTAGTCCGATTTTGATGCAATTTTTTCCAAAGGATTCCTAATGAAAAATTATCGTAGCGCTCTACTATTAGATTTTTGGTAACTTGTTTCCTTACCCAGCTATGAGGGGCCGAAGGGGGCCAAAATCGTAAATTTACAGATAACCAAAAAATTTTAATTTTCATCGGATTTCGATGGGATTTTTTCTTTGGATTCCTCTTGATGTAAGCTTTCAGTACTATGTCAACGGATTTGGCGTATCTCTTACCGTTTCCGAGCTATGAGGGGCTGAAAGGGGCCAAAATTGTAAAGTTACAGATAACCTAAAATTTTTATTTTCATCGAATTTCGATGGGATTTTATTCTTTGATTCCTCTTTATGTAAGCTTTCAGTTATATGTCAGTGGATTTGGCGTAGCTCTTACCGTTTCCGAGCTATAAGGGGCCGAAGGGGGCCAAAATCGTAAATTTACAGATAACCTAAAAATTTTATTTTTCGTCGGATTTCGATGGGATTTTTTTTCTTTGGATTCTACTTGATGTAAGCTTTCAGTAGTATTTCAACGGATACCGTTCCGTTGCTATGAGGGGCCGAAGGGGGCCAAAATCATAAATTTACAGATTACCTTAAATTTTTTATTTTTCATCGCATTTCGATGGGATTTTTTTCTTTTGATTGCTCTTGATATCAGCTTTCAGCATCATGTCAATGGATCGGGCATAGCTCTTACTGTTTCTGAGCTATAGAGGGTCAAAGAGGAATCATAAGGAGTCATAAGGGCAGGGGAATCATAAGGAGTCATAAGGGCTAATTTTTATTTTCCCTAGTTTGTGTCCAGCTAATTACTTGGTCAATCTCCTTATTGCGTCCATCTAATTATTGTGTCAAGCTCTTTCCTATGTCCATACTCGCTTTAAATTACACTTTTTCAAATTTCAGTGGACGACATGCTGCGGTCGTATCATGCTTCGCTCGGCGTAGCCCTTTATTGTCTTTTGAGATAGGCTTTTGATATTTTGCATGTAGATAGATCACTTCAAGACGATCTGTCATGAAGCATGATTGGTGACCTTTGACCTTGACCTTTGTCTTCAAGGTCAGATTATTGCTTACATTCTGTTGATATCTTGATAATATGATGGTGTCCATACTTGTGTAGTGTCCACACTTGTACTGTGTCCACACCTGTATTGTGTCCACACACACTTAAATTTGCACTTATATTACAGCGGGGCCCACAGAGATGGCTGCCATCTCTCCGATGTCTAGTTGTCTTAAACTTGGACAAATAATATCTGTATGTGTTTTTACCTGCGTCACAAACGGTGACCGCAGGTCTATGAGCCGCTCGACTCCGTCCGTCCATCCGTCACGCTTTGGGGGTACCAAGTTTGTGTAATCTGAAACTCAGACACCTTTAACCCGATACTTTTGAAACTTTGCACAGTTTTTCTGGACACATTGAAGATGTGCACCTCCCCTTTTGGTGAGATTTGGATAAATATTGTCGAATTTATCCATTGTTGAACTTAGTCATTTTTTCATCAAATTTTAACATTACGGTACTGAGTTTGTGTAATCTGAAACTCTGATACCTTATACCTGATGCTTTTGAAACTTTGCACAGTTCTTCTGGACACCTTGAAGATGTGCACCTCCCCTTTTGGTGTGATTTGGATAAAAATTGTCGAATTTATCCATTGTTGAACTTGGTCATTTTTTCATCAAATTTCAACATTACGGTACTGAGTTTGTGTAATCTGAAACTCTGACACCTTATACCTGATGCTTTTGAAACTTTGCACAATTGTTGTGGACACATTGAAGATGTGCACCTTCCCTTTTGTTGTGATTTGGATAAAAATTGTAGAATTTATCCATGGTTGAACTTAGTCATTTTTTCATCAAATTTCAACATTACTGTACTGAGTTTGTGTAATCTGAAACTCTGACACCTTATATCTGATGCTTTTGAAACTTTGCACAGTTGTTTTGGACCCAATGAAGATGTGCATTCCCTTTTGGTTACATTTGAATAAAAAATGTGGAATTTATGCATTGTTGAACTTAGTCATTTTTTCAGCATATTTTAACATTACTGTGCCTGGTTTGTGTAACCTGAAACATTCACATCTCTGACTAAATACCTCTGAAAGTTATCACTGTTGTTTGAACACATTGATGATGTGAACCTCCCTTTTAGGCCAGTTTTGATTTAAAAAATGTCAAATTTATCTATTATTGAACTTGTACTTTATTTTATCATATTATATCATCATGGTACTCAATTTTGTCCATAGATGTTGCAGAGTTTTGAACGCACTGATCATGGTCAGCTATTCTTAAATTTTTGCATTGCTTTCACATATTTTCTCATAAAGATTCAAAGTATGTGTTTATTTGAAACTCAGGTATGGTTTTCACCTTTGCTGAAGTGATGTGGACTATTTTCATTTTATGCTTTGTTCAACTTTGTACATTTGGTTTTGTTTTTTCTTCTTTCTTTGTCTATTACACTAATAGGGTTGAATTTAATATAATCTCAATTATAACTTGCATTTGAAGAATGTTTTGGTAATAAGGTAAATGAATACTTGTTTGAATTGGTAAACCTATACATGACATTCTGTTAGGTTATAAAAAAAAAAAAAAACACTTTCTCAGTTGAACATGAGTGACGGTGACGCAGGTCCAGACATGTAATTGGTCTTGTTCTACTAAGAATAAGTTCTTTGCCAGTCTTCAAACAAAACTTAAAGACAGAACAAAGGTAGAATACCGAAGGAACAAAGAACAAGATTACATATTCAAAGTCCAGAGACAAGACAAAATCAAGAACACCAGAGGACGGAAGACCAAAGACTACACAGCTACAAAACACAAACACTACAAATACAGCAAAAAAAAAACCCAAAAAAACTAAAGCACTAACAGCGTGAACTCTCAAAAGAAGAGTGACACCAGTTGCTCCGGAAGGGTAAGCATATCCTGCTCTGTATACAAAGTATTGTGCATAGTATTGTACTGTGTACAAAGCATTGTACTTTGCCCATATGAAATAATTTTAAAAAAGTATTCTAAATAACAAGATTGCCACAGACAAGAGGCAAAAAATATTTTCCTTTGATATGTATTNTTGACAGAAATACTGGTACATATATGAGTAAACAGCAAAAATTGAAGAAATCTCGAAGTAAAGACAGCGATTCTCCCCATCACAGCATTGACAGTAGTGAAGGACATACAAGTAGGTGATGATAGTTGTCTTAAACTTAGACAGATAATATCTGTATATGTTTTTCTACTAAGAATAAGTTCCCTTCTTTGCCAGTTTTCAAACAAAACTTAAAGACAGAACAACGGTAGAATACAGTAGGAACAAAGAACAAGATTACATAATCAAAGTCCAGAGACAAGACAAAATCAAGAACACCAGAGGACGGAAGACCAAAGACTACACAGCTGCAAAACACAAACACTACAAATACAGCAAAAAAAAAAACCAAAAAAAACTAAAACACTAACAGTGTGAACTCTCAAAAGAAGAGTGACATCAGATGCTCTGGAAGGGTAAGCATGCCCTGCTCTGTATACAAAATATTGTACATAGTATTGTACTGTGTACAAAGCATTGTACTTTGCCCATATGAAATAATTTTAAAAAAGTATTCTAAATAACAAGATTGCCACAGACAAGAGGTAAAAATGTTAGAATGATGAATAATTTATCGATATGCCAAATTTATCCTTTAATATGTATTCATGATAGAAATATTTGATGTATTTACATGTATTTATATTGAATGGATTCAATGTATTAAATATGTCACTTGTTTAAATACCAATGAAATAAATAATGGCCTCATCTATGGAAGTTTGTACCATCCAAAAAATGTTATATGCTTTACTGATTATACTGCTTATCTCTAGTGAATGATATACAATGTTTATACCTTAAATGATCTACATAGAATGCCTCACATGCATTGGTTGGCTAAGAAAACTTGGAAATGAATGATCTGAATGGTAGCATTTTTCAAATTTCTGTAGTCCTAATCTTTTTCATGGGTCAATAAACATCTGAATTGTATATCCTATAATCTTTTCAGTCGTTGACATCAAAAACTTAAAATTGTGATTAACATTGATGTTTACATAGTTTGTAATATATGGAATTTGTTTTTTACAGGTAATGTTTTGGAAGTGTACGATTTGCCCAGTGCAATGATGCAGTCTGAAGCTGATAAACTTTTAAAAGATCTGGTCACAAATGGAGCACAATTACAGTTCATTCATCATGAAAATATTCAGTATCAAAATGACATGGGCAATTTGCCAGTGTCTGCTTTTCACAAGATTCTAGCAATCTTTCCTAGCAGTGCAGGAGCAAATCAAATCTTACAGACACATTCAAATAACAAATATAAATTAAGACCATCGACATTAGACAGTATAGGTGTTAGAACTTAAATAAATTGTGATTTGTTCGTATTTTTTTATCGACAAAAAGAAGAAATTTTATGATATTTTACATGAAAGGTATATTACTCTGTTGATCTGTTAAGACAAAAAATAAATAGATGTTTACACCGTTATGTTTTGTGCCATTACATAATGAATGGAAAATTGTTCTGTTTTATTGTTATACAGTGAAACCTGTCTAAACTGAACCCTGTCTATACTGGACACCCACAAAACTGAACCCTGTCAATTTGAAACTTTTGGGTACATACTGTGTAATTATTTATTTTTGTTGGCATAAATTTTTCACTGATTTTACCTTCTAAAATTTTACTGGAGACAGATTTTCCAGGAATTTAAATCATATTTAATCATTCATATTCTTGGAAATAAATTCATTGGGATTTCATTTTGTTGTTAAACTTGGCGGCGAAATTAAATCCCAACAAAAATTTTTACTACTATAGTAAATAGAACTCAGAAATGGCATAGCTCATGGGAATTTATGACATTTCAAACAGAAATGTGAAATTTTTAATAAGCAGATGTCTTATTTTAACAGGGAATGTTTTGGAATTTTAATTTTAACATGAATTCTGGTTTTAACATGACAAAACTTGCACACCATATTCTGGGGATACTATCAACAAGGTATACCTTTGTAAAAGAAGTACCTGTCAAATGTGGACAGAAATCTTAGTTTGGGTTTGGTTTACACAGGTTTTTACTGTAGTGAGAAAATTATCAGTAGGTTGTCATAGAATGATCTCTACATGGCCATTCTGTATCCAGTTATCATTCTTATCAAGAGGAGATAACTCAGAATAATTGACATGAGTAAATTTTGGCATTTAGCAAATATTTTATTGACTGGTTTCTATTGACATTGTGCATTCTATATTTAGCCATCAAAATGGCATTAAAGGTTTTGGGTTTAATAAGAATTTCGCTTTATTGTTGGTTTGTGGCCACAATTTCAGATTTTTCAGGCATTTGATGATATAATTAGTTATGTATTTATGAAAAAAGGGCTGCAAAATTTATTTCTGCAGGGAAAGTATCTGCTTATGAGAAACTTATATGCCTAAACACTAGTTTAGGATAAAAGCCATATTTTTCAATACTGAGAATGGTAATTGTTTACATGATGGCCAAATGTTCCTGCAAACATATTTTACTTGGTTTCCAAAAATGAGAAGTTTCCATATGCAGACTTGGTTTTCTCTGTGTTTTCCCCAAGTTGGATTTACCCATGCTATTACTTTATGTTATATACATGTAGAATTTCTGCTTTACTTCCAAGCAAGCAAAAATCTTGTCTGCATATGCTGAAAAAAATATCTTTTCATGTGAATTTCAAGAGTTCCAAATTATACAACATATCAATGATTTTCTTTGAGGCCTTGATGTATTTTGTTTAAATGGAAATTAAGTTTAATGTTTGCACGTATATTTTCCAATAAGTGCAATATAAAGACATCATGAAATAATCTGTAAAATTCTTCAGGGGTTAGGTCAGCAACTGCCATATCTTTTGGGAAAAATTTGTTTAAAGTTAAAATTCAGTACCAAATTATCATGGTGATACAAAAAAACTCTATTTTGCAGGAAATATATTAAAAAGGGAAGACATTTCGCAAATATGAAAAGTTAATATTTTATTTACAGATTTTGTTATAATATATGATGTTAGAAATATTGCCCTTCTTGGTATTTATGTTTTAATGTAGTTTATGTAAGGGCAAGCTTGATACAAAGTCACCAGTGCACATATAATTCAAATTAGTCAAAGACAAACGAGGGAAAACTAAATTTTGACATCTCTCTCTATACCCTGGTACACCAAGTGATATACTTAGTGGATTGGCAATCCATCTGTCTGTCAGTCTTTAGGAAAGTTTAGGTCTGTTAACTATGGGGCCAAATTAATGTTGTCCTCAAACTTGGTGCTTTTGGTATGCATAAAAGTTTCGCAGTTTCATTTTGTTATATCAGAGATGCAAAGTCAGATTGAAAAAAATCTTTACATTTTATATTTGCTATTCTTTCTTCTTTGAATGAGATTTGAAAGCCATTTTTGAACATTTCACTTGTTTTTAAGAGCATGTCTACATCTGATTTTGTTCATTCATTCTTGGAATCGGTCTCAGCTTGACTGGAAAATATTTCACGACTCAAATTGCTATTTAGCCTTACTTTTTTGGCCAGAAAAAGTCTAAAGCAGTGGGTAAATTTAGTTGATTATTTTTAAAAGAAACTAACCTTCAGTTCGGTGCTGATAAGAATTAGGTACACTGGTGTGCCCTTAGTGTTCATTCCATGAAGCTCAAACATATGCAGTTATCTCCCTTCCTTCCCCTTCCTGTTTAAAATCTATAGGCTCTTAATCTTTGTTGTTAGCACATAGTATGTGATAAATGTATGTTTTATAGAATTCTATTTTTGTCTGACCTTATAAAGGTTATAAAAGAGAATATTATTGAAAAGGCACAGGCTACAGTTACTCTTATTCTGTAATAATAAAAATTTAGTTCTCACGTAGGCAGATAATTTGTAAACTTGAAAAGCTTATTTGTAGAATTCTATTGATCGAAAATTCTTATTGTTACAGATTTAGTGTTATTATAGCCAGTGCTTATTTGACAGTATACAGACAATCCAACAAGCACTCTTAGTGAACGTGGAAAAAGCAATGCAACTTTCCATTGTTTCTGTTATAAATTTAATAAAAAATATGTATTGAAGTTTTATACAAAATGTACGTTTATGTGCATTGGAAATTGTAGTTTCTTCTATCCTATATATTTACTGAAAAAATTATATAGTTATTTTATCCAATCAAAATATGCTTGACCGGTGAGAAATATCCCATCTGTGCCTTATAGTACTATGTAACGATTTTAATTATATGTGTTATGACTTTAATTTTAAGTGGAAATGTAATCTTGGGCTCTTCTTGAATTGGTAGCTCTGTCGAAGAATAACTTACATGGTTTGTAAATTTAAGCAAACTTGAAAATTTAGCTTTGTTTTGACAGCTAAGTTAATCAGGTCAGGTGACATTCATATGGAGATGTATGTTATTTTAGTACTGTACAACGTTATAAACATTCCACTTGGTCAGAGTATGCATTACTCTTTTTGGATAAATAAAATGCAAGTGGTAATTTTAATGGGTATCCTAACTTTTGCTTTTCTCAGTTCTATTGATGACACAAAAATTGCCCATAACAAAATATAATTTCTATGAGTCTTTATTCAATAAATGATAAGAAATTGCATAAATTTCAGTGCGCAAAAATAAATGCAAAGAATCTTGAAAAAAATCATGGAATATGCAATCTGGAAAAATAAAAACTTGTTGGGTAATGAAACAGGGAAATGTTAATGTAGGATGGTGAGAATTCTATAACTTGAGAATAGTCAGTTACGATATGACAGTATTGTGGTTAAATTTGATGCCATCATCTTAAATTTTCAATTGTACTGAAGTAAAGCCAGTAAAGATATGGTTACTGTGATCTTTTTTCTGAAGTCTATTTTTATAAAAGATGTTTCCCATGCACAAAGAAGGAGGTTATCAATGGTGGAATTTTTCAGTTGAATCCATTAACTCTTACTCACATTACCATCTATTGTTTGATATTACTAGAGACATATCTTCCATGGCACTAAAAAAGTTGATTGGAGATAATTAGATGAGATGAAACCCAACATTTTCAGCAGTTATTTAAAGCATATGTTGAAAATAATACTCAGTTAAGTTAATGAAATGTTAATAGTTGAAATTTTAAATGTACAGGAGAAAAAGTAAAAACACAATGAAATTATGTTTATGCAAATCTTAAATGGAAAATGATATAAGAAGATATTTTATGTAAAAGAGGACATCTTAGAGAAGGAGAATCACAAAATATTGAAGTCTTTAGATAAGTCTTGGTAAAACTTCATGAAGAAATTTAATCCCGATTAAGAAGGATTCAGCTCATTGTCCAGTGATGTAGGCCTTTGAAAATTTCATAAGTACTCAGAAGTACTTTGATATATTTATTTGTACAGTTGTGATTAAAGTTCTCACAAGTTATGTTGGCTATCATGAAATAAAAAAGTTCAAAGGGACTGCATTTTTTCCCTTGAATAAACACAGGTTATACAGAAATGTTTAGTTAAGTAGTTATGTTAATGTTAAGCCTAGTGTTGCAATTTGGTTTTCTTTTATTTTTCGTTCTACTGTATACTGGGGGATTGTTGTGTATCAAATTTTGGCTTTTCTGCACGAAGAAGTTTCCTGTTTTTGCAAGTTGAATAAGAATGAATACAAACTCAAAAGCAATTTTTAGCAGACAATTAAGGAGAGTATTTCCCCATTATACAGTAATTGTTTATTTCATATTTCGCTTCTTTAAAGGAAATC
>MJUU01009993.1:0-14683 GCA_002080025.1 Modiolus philippinarum | reverse complement strand
CAGTATTATACATGTATAGAATTAACCTTTGATAAAGGCTTTGCCAAAAAGGGGGTACATAATATCCCTTTGTAGATATACTCAGGGATTTACTTTACTTCATTTTTATGGCCAAGATTTTTTCATCTATCACATTAGTTGGATATAAAAATAAAGTCGCATCTCATCCTCTTTTAATGAGATTTTTATAATTTGATAAGCTTCTATATGTAAATTAAATACCTTCAACATCATTTTCATTTAAAAGAAAGGCCTGATATAAAAAAATATAAATGGTAGATATGATGACAATGAAATTCTGTGTTTGAAATTTGTACTGTACTGGTCGTGTACCAGTTATCGCCATTTTCACACTGTGATTTCTTAAACTTGAACTAAACTTTTAATGCGATATATTGTAAAAATTCACCAAGTAATACGCTAACCAATCGTGTTCATTTTCCGTTTCATTGCACATGCGCAGTAATATAGTCATTTTAAAAAGTGTTGGTTTTCTCAACAAATTTTGCTGATATGTGTACCCGTTATCGCCATCTTTCAAAATATGCATCAGCTTTTTTCAAACTGTTAAATATACGCTTTAATCCACTGAAGTACTCCAAAAAGGGATGAAGTAAAGGGGAATAAAGAATGAAAGGTCAGCTGATGCAATTTTCAAACTGAAAGTAGCATGATTTTCAGTTCGCCTCAACGAAGTTGAGGGGGACAATTGGAGTACCCCCGGCGTCCGCGTCCGCGTCTATGTCTACGTCGGCGTCCGCATTTGGGCATATATCTCTGCAACTATGCATGGTAGGATCATCAAACTTTGTATGCAGGTGCATCTTGGGCTATCTCACAGCCTCCAAGAACATTGGGTCTCTCTGACCTATATTTTCCGCTTGAACGACTTACATTCAAGTTTACGTCCGAGTTCAGATCTCAGTCACTATACATGGTAGGATCATGTAACCTTGCATATGCATGCATCTCTGATGGTAGGTCAGCATCCAGGCAAAATTAGGTCACTTTGACCTATATTTTCCGCTGGAATGACTTGCATTCAAGTTGAAGTCCAAGTTAAGATCTCAGTCACTATACATGGTAGGATCATGTAACCTTGCATATGCATGCATCTCTGATGGTAGGTCAGCATCCAGGCAAAATTAGATCACTTTTACCTATATTTTCCGCTTGAACAACTTACATTCAAGTTTACGTCCGAGTTCAGATCTCAGTCACTACACATGGTAGGATCATGTAACCTTGCATATGTATGCATCTCTGATGGTAGGTCAGCATCCAGTCAAAATTAGGTCACTTTGACCTATATATTCCGCTTGAATGACTAACATTCAAGTTTACGTCCCAGTTCAGATCTCAGTCACTATACATGGTAGGATCATGTAACCTTGCATATGCATACATCTCTGATGGAAGGTCAGCATCCAGGCAAAATTAGGTCATTTTGACCTACCGTATATCGGGTTATTTTCGCGTCGGCTTTTGTTCGCGATTTGATGTAAAACAGGCCAGTGAAAAATTCGCTATGTTTATAATTTGCGTTTTATACGCAATTTAATGCATTTAAATGGGCAGTGAAATTTACGCGGAGGCTAAAAATCGCGTATCATTGCCTACCGCGAACATAGCGAAAATAAGACACACGCGAAAAAATCCCGATATACGGTATATTTTACGCTTGATTGATTTATATTCAAGTTTTCGGACAAGTTCAGATCTCGGTCACTATACATGGTAGGATCATGTAATCTTCCATATGCATGCAACTCTGATGGTGTATCAGCATCCAGGCAAAATTAGGTCACGTTGACCTATATTTTACGCTTATTGATTTATATTCAAGTTTTCGGACGAGTTCAGATCTTAGTCACTATATATGATAGGATCATGCAACCTTGCATATGCATGCAACTCTGATGGTGAATCAGCATCCAGGCAAAATTAGGACACTTTGACCTATATTTTACGCTTGATTGATTTACATTCAAGTTTTCTGACTAGTTCAGATCTCAGTCACTTCACATGGTAGGATCATGTAACCTTGCATATGCATACATCTCTGATGGTTGGTCAGCATCCAGGCAAAATGAGAACACCTTGACCTATATTTTATGCTTGATTGATTTACATTCAAGTTTTAGGACGAGTTCAGGTCTTAGTCACTATACATGGTACAATCATGTAACCTGACATATGCATATAACTCTGATGGTAAATCAGCATCCAGACAAAATTAGGTCACTTTGACCTATATTTTCCGCTTGATTGATATACATCCAAGTTTTTGAACAAGCTCATATCTCAGTCACTTTACATGGTAGGATCATGTAACCTTGCATAGGTATGCATCCCTGATTGTACATCAGCATCCAGGCAAAAGTAGGTCACTTTGACTTATGTTTTAGGCATGAGTGATTTATGTCCAAGTTTTCAGGCAAGTTCAGATCTCAGTCACTATACATGGTAGGATCATGTAACCTTGCTTAGGCATGCAAATGTGATGCCAACATCCAGTCAAGATTTTGTTACTGTGACAAAGTGCCATAACGAGGCGAACTCTGTAATTGTTGATTACCTATGTTTATCAATGCGAAATATGCCCTATTTTTTTTCACGATGACAAGAAAATAGAAGACCTTTACAGCCCCAATTCATCTTGATTTGACTATTTGAAGAGAAAGCAACATAGTAAGCATTTATTCCGGCAGAAAATATAGCTAACACCCTAAGTTCTCTTTTGCGACATCACATGTAAAAAATCTATTTTTCGCTAATTATCATACCTGACCCCCCACATAGCAATATATATTTTAAAGGTGCTGCCAAGGGATTTTATCTCAGATTTCACTGTTTTTAAAAATTGAAACAAATTTCTTCATGGAAAGAATTTTTAGGATAATGTTGTCACTTCTGTACATGACCGTGTAACAAAAGTCATGTGCGATCCTGAAGCACGTGAATATTGGCGATAACTGGTACTTGACCAGTAGAAGTCGTCTTGAAAGACTTATGACAAATTTCAGCTTTATAGATGTATATTCATTAGACATCTTTTCCTTTATACTTTGATTTTACATTCTAATCAAGTTTAAAGAAAATTTCACCTCACTAAATAACATGTACTATCAGATTGATAGTTGATTTTTTGTTGTAATGAATCCAAAATTTTCATTTAAAGTTAACATTAGGGTGTCTAAGTCTAAAAAAAAACTATAAATTGTATGGAGAGATCCCAACAATCTTAAGATAGGCTCTGAATGAAGTTGAATGAAAAAAAAGATGATAAATTATTAAGTAAAGTGGTGAAAATGCCCTTTTATACAAAAATACATTTCCTCTTTGCATGTTTTTAGCTATCTTGACAGAGTAAATCAAGATCCAGGTACAGTGTACGTTTGTGTACACAAGTAGGACATTCATGTATGTATGATAGAAACTTTGTATGCTACAGAATAGAAGCCAGTGGAGTTACATGCCTTTGTGATGTTTTTACATAGTTTCAGATAAACAAGTCAGACCCAAGCTAATCCTCATATGATAAACACGCTTTGTAGAAGTCTTCTTTTCTTGAACTCTCTTTTCTATGTTTTTATACGAAATATTTTGTTTCTGTGTTATCTCCTTTTGTTGTTACAGTGATCTATGACCTTCCAAGTTTTAAAATCAGTGCTTCATATGTTGTAGACTTCTGTATATTCTGTTAAATTTTCTCAGTGTTTTAATAAAAACATATCTATAAATTTCAAAGTGTTTTCTGTTTTCTAAATTCTTGCATATGGGTTCTAGTTATCAACGTGATCATCGTAGCAAATATCAACACACAAGTGGAGAAGGGATATATTATACTGTAAAAGGGGAAATTTTAGCCAGGGGTTTATTTTCGCTAATTTCCCAATTGGCACACATTCGCGAAAATTTTTCCTCGTGTAAATTTATTTTTTATTAGCTCACCTGGCCAAAGGCCATGTGAGCTTTTGCCATCACTTGGCGTCCGTCGTCGTCTGTAAAATTTTCACATTTTTGCTATCTCCTCTGAAACCACTGGACCAATTTCAACCAAACTTTACAGGAATGATGTATGGAAGGTCCTTTTTTTAGTTCGCTGATCCGCCAAAAAACATGGCCGCCAGCACTGAACTTAGATTTAACATTGGAGCCTTTGGGAAAAGCATATATTTGCTATCTCCTCTGAAGCTACTGAAGCAAATTGAACCAAACTTTACAGGAATGATGTATGGAAGATCCTTTACTTAGTTTGCCAAATTTTTTCGATCCGTGAAAAAACATGGCTGCCAGCGCAGAACATAGTTTAACATGGAACCCTATGGGAAAAGCAAATATTTGCTATCTCCTCTGAAGTTCGTGAAGCAAATGGAACCAAACTTTACAGGAATGATGTATGGAAGGTCTTTTACTTAGTTTGCCGAAATTTTTTTTTTATCCATGGAAAAACATGGCCACCAGCGCAGAACATAGTTTAACATGGGACCCTATGGGAAAAGCAAATATTTGCTATCTCCGCTGAAGTTAGTGAAGCAAATGAAACCAAACTTTACAGGAATGATGTATGGAAGGTCTTTTAATAAGTTTGCCGAAATTTTTTCGATCTGTGAAAAAACATGGCCGCCAGTGCAGAGCATAGTTTAACATGGGCACCTATGCGAAAAGCAAATGGAACCAAACTTTACAGGAATGATGTATGGAAGGTCTTTAACATAGTTTGCCGAAATTTTTTCAATCCATGAAAAAACATGGCCGCCAGCGCACAACATAGTTTAACATTCGACCCTATGGGAAAAGCATATATTTGCTATCTTATCTGAAACCACTGGACCAATTTCAACCAAACTTTACAGGAATGATGTATTAAAGGTCCTTCACAAAGATTGCTGAAATTTTTTCGATCCGCCAAAAAACATGGCCGCTAGGGTCAAACATAGTTTAACATGGGACCCTATGGGAAAATGCACATTTTGGCTATCTCTTCTGAAACAACTGATCAAAACTGAACCAAACTTTACAGGAATGATGTATGGAAGGTCCTTTACATAGATTGCTGAAATTTTTTAAGTACTTTTTTGTCAAAAAAGGCCAACAAAGAAATATAGTAACACGATCAGACAGTTCAAGATATTGGTGGTGTTTGAGCTACCAAAATTTGTGAGACTTAAGTTCAACTGTATAACTTACAATGTTAGCTTGATTGTGGTCACTGAAAACCAGGTGAGCGATACAGGCTCCTGGGAGCCTCTAGTTACAAACGTAATGAAAGGTAAGTGACATTCGCCTTGTGAATAGGTTAAAGAACCATAATCATGAAATTTACACCATGTAAAAATATCCCCTTTTACAGTAATATCGTGTAAATAGCAAGGGCTCTCGAGAGCTGGTATAGCTCACATGTGCCATAACCGAACCATATAGTCAAACTTCTACTTAATGGTTTTCATTTTCAAACTATGTAAAGAAATCTTATGTTATATAGTAAAGTTATTTTCCTACTGCCTCCTGAATCTTCGACTAAAGTTGGATCTGCAGGACACAATTCTAAAGACTACGTTTATTTCCAACTGGCCAAATTGTTTCAGAGGAGATTTTTGAATGGACTTCAATATTTAACTATGTTCCTCATGGTTTAATAGCCAGTTTGGATAAGGGACTCTTGAAAGACATCTATTTTAAAGGGGACTATCAAAGATACATTACGATTAATTTTGGTTATAGTTAGCCTCAAATCAATCTATGAATTTTGTTAGAAGACGTTCCGTGACGGCATCCATCTTTGGTAAGAGATTGGCACCAAAATAGAAATGAAATACTTGATAAGCACCTAATGAATAACCGTCCTGTCATGTTAATTTACATTCATTCTGTAGTTCTCTAGAAAATGTATGCATTTCTCATAGTATCCTGAATGTCAACTGACTTTCCAACCGACAGCAGTGTTGGAAGACGGATCAACATAAAGTAGTAACATTTAATCAGCATTTTAAAAGCATCAAACATGCAAAGTGGTTCTTTTGAAGAAAATCTTAAGATATATTTCTTATAGGGCCGAATGTTAGACGTGCTTTTTCAATGAGTTTACACGCGTAGATGTTGCCAGCATCTCTCATGTATTTCTTGTTTTTACTGCACGTGTAGAGACATTGTCTAGTGCATTTACATCATATTCTTCATTGATTACGCCATGTTTGGTTTAAATATATTCAGCAGCTCTTTATATGCAGTCACAATGTTCTAATGGTACTAAAATTGTATACTACTTGATACACTTACCTTATATCCTTACATTGTGGATTGTCTCTCCGGTTTTAGGTCACATCTCACTAAAGCGCTTGACTGATTCAGATTCAAGCACTCAGTAAATCAGATCAAGCATAGTCACCTTCAGTCTACTTTAAGACGAAATCCTAAACGGTCACGTTTTAATTTCGTCTTATATCTTTAAAAATTGGAAGATTTTTTTGAATCAAATTTTGTATCGTGAATGCGAACTGATATGACAGAAACCGTCCAAAACCTTTCGGAAAGTGAAGAGGGACGGATAATTGTTTAATGCATCGAGTAAAGTGACAATGGTCAGTGAAACTCGTGAAAAAAAGGCCGACTCGAGGAAGAAGTCGTCATCAAAAGCTTCCAGTCGGTGCTCTAAATGGAAAGATGAGCTTGAAGAGCAGGAACAAAGATTTGAGAAGCGTTTCTGTCATTTTGATGAAAGGATGACAAACTATTTACTTTATTTTCGTCAAATAACTCTAAATACTGTCACTTAAGTTGAGCAGAGACCTTGTGGTAGTGGTGAAACACAAAGAAGTGGCTCTTTAGGGGCGCACAGTTGTGTTGAGCATTCAGCTACTGTTCTTTTTCCCAGAAGTTTGGCTTGTAGGGAGGAAAATGATCAAAGTGATATTGTATCTTTGACATGTGGTCACGAGGAATGTCAAGATATTGGTTTACGGTCGGACAATTATTCAAACTCTGTCAGTTAGAAGTGAACCTGGGGATAAACCAAAAAACCTTCACCAAGATTTAGTCAGTATATGAAGGGTACACAAAGTGACATATTAGATGAAAACAATAATGATCACTTGCAAAATCTATTTGGAGAGGATGCAAGGACAAAATCAGAAACTAGTTCTGTAGGTCTGGTCCTAGACAAAAGTCAAATTGATATACTATCAGGTTCTTGGAGGTGTAAAATCATGAAAAAAATTCAGCTTTTTGTGAAGAGTACAGAAATAGCTTCCCTGTACATGACAAATCTTTCGAACATTTAGAGGTTCCTAGTTTAGATTCAATGGTCCCTGATTTACTAATGAAAAAACATGGCTCTAAAGCATATAGTTCTGGCAAAAAGAGCAATCTTTATACCCCTTGTATGAAAGGTGTTGAGAAATTGGCATACCAAGGACAAATTGCGTCACGTATGGCTATACGTGGCACAATTTGTCCTTGGTATGCTAATTTTCATACAGCTTATACACAACAAGCTTTGGGAACACTTCTTCAGACACTTTCTAGTGGCAATGTAAACATAGATACAATGTAAGTGTGTACAATTAACTCGTGACATTTTTGCTTTGTCTACTAAGTCTTCGGACCAAGTTTCAAGAGCAGTTATTCGTAGGAAGGTTACCTTGGAAGATACTGGCGTAGGCAGTCTTGTGTCGTTACCATTGTCAAACTCTGGTGTATTTGGCGAGGAGCTTGACCAAACACTAAAAGACAGTTGATAAAAATGAACAATTAAAAAAGTTATTACCTGAGTTACATGTAACTCCTTAAACTTTTCTAGGTAAAAGAAAAGCAGGAAATGCTTCTATTTCTAATGACTATCCTAAAAACAGAAGCTACAATTAACATTGGTAATAGCTCATTTACCAAGACTGGTTTTACAAAGACAAGATCAAGTACTGTCACTAAAGAGAAAGAGGACAAGAATACAGGTGCCTCTAGGTTTCGTGGTTTCGACAGCAACTTCAAGAAAGGACCACAAAAGAAATGACTATCAGGTAAAGAACGTCAAAGTAAAAATGTTGCTTCCGAAAGTACCTGTTGCAGGTCGACTAAAACTATTTTTGACAAATTGGTAAAACATAACAGACAAATGGGTTCTGTCTATAATACAGGAAGGCTACAAGCTAGAATTCCAAAATATGCCTCCAAAATGAGCATAAAACAAACATCTGTTCCTGCAAAAGATTTCGATTCTTTACAAACAGAAGTAAAACAAACTTATTGGAAAAGGAGCTGTAGAAACATCCAGAAACAGACATTCACAACGGTTTCTACAGAATATTTTTCTTGGTTACGTAAAAATCAGGGGATTTGAGACCTGTTATAAATTTAAAGCCATTGAACAGGTACCTTCGTAAGGAACATTTCAAGATGGATTCTTTAGCAACAGTGCTCAATGTAGTAAAAAAGGGAGATTGGGCATTATCTCTCGATCTAAAGGATGCATATTCGGCGAGGAGCTTGAACAAACACTAAAAGACAGATTTGATAAAAATGAACAATTAAAAAAGTTATTACCTGAACTTAAACTTTTCTAGGTAAAAGAAAGCAGGAAATACTTCTATTTCTAATAACTATTCTAAAAAAACAGAAATCAGAAGCTACATGTACAACTAACAGTACGGAAGCGTATTAGGGACATGTATAAAAAAATTTTGTTTTAAATTATCTCGCCGCGGCGAGTTACTATCTCGCCTCGGCGAGTTACTATCTCGCCGCGGCGAGTTACCATCTCGCCGCGACGAGTTAATAAAAAAGGTTATCTCGCCGCGACGAGTTAACAAAAAGGTTATCTCGACAGACATACTATCACTGTGATAGACATAAAAAGCAACGGCGAGTTACTATCTCGCCACGGCGAGATAACCTTGTTTTTTTTAACTCGCCGTGGCGAGTTATTATCTCGCCGCGGCAAGTTAGCAAAAAAGGTTATCGCCATGGCGAATTACTATCTCGCCACGGCGAGTTACCAAGAAAGATTATCTCGCCGCGGCGAGTTACTTTTTAATGCTACGGCGAATTATTATCTAGAGGCTCACATAGCCGGTTTGGCTTGCCTAGGTTTAACATCAAATGCTTATCTTTTATCATCATTTTTATTATTATAATTATCATCATTATTATTATTATAAAACCTACTTGATTCTGCAAAAGATAATGAATCATACAATACCAGATTTTCACCATCAGACAATTTTCTTATCCAAAAACCAATCACAGAAATATATAAAACAAGCTTCTCTTTTAGTGGACCAAAAGTGTGGAAATCTCAACAACTCGAAAATTGTTTTTGAATTCAAAATTTTTTATAAACTCTTAAATTTCTAATAGATATGTATTGTTTTTGCTATTAAGCTAATGAATGTGTATATTATTTGTATATTGATATGTTATTGTTGTCTTTATATTTGCTGATATCTATTTCTGTTTGTTATTATGAGAGAGCCTTATTGAAATTGGTCCAATTCAAATAAGTTACTCTCTCTAAATAAAGATATTTCTTTATTTATTTACATAAGAGCACAAAATTAGATGGAAGAAAAGCTTAATTTTCATGGTTGTATATATATACTGGTAAATATGGCTAAGCAAAGTCGATAACATAAGGCGAATTATATGAGGCAGGTACTACGTGAAAATCTGTGCGAACAGCACACTTCGCTTATTGCAAGTTTTATGCCGTCTTCGCTTCCCTTTCATAATTTTACAGTATGCGCCCGGGCGCAGATTACAATCAGAAGAGCGCAGTTTCCAAGTATCGGATACCAGATTACAAGTATTACAAATAGCAAGTGTTGGGCACAAATTGCAAGTATAAGAGTGCAGATGACAAGTATTGAGCTCATAATGCATTACAAATTTTGGGCACAGATTGCAAATTTTTTGGGGGCGAAAATTGCAGATTAAACATTTTACTGTTGGTCTGTAAAATTTGCATCCTTGGAGAACAATTTTGTAAATGGAAGTACTACAGATTACATTATGAATAATTCTGAAATTTTCATTTTGAATTCCCTTTGGTCCAAAAACAAAAAGAAATAAAAATGATAAATAAAAATAAAAGCAGATCAATCCCCCTCAATGGAAACCAGAGTCAAATTGGTTTCTTGTTCAACGTTCAACGTTCAACATTCAAGAATTTTTTTTTTCAGTTCAACGTCAATGGAATGTTTATTTTTATTAATTTTCCTTAGAATGGTAACATAAAATCATGACAGTCTATATATAGTGTTTTAAGTTTCAAGCCACAACTCGTTATTTCATGTTTCGAAGTCTTGAATTTTAGGTCTTGATGTACGTTGACATCTTTGGTGGCAGAAACACGAACTGCATTCGGAATCGGATATAATATCCTTGTATCCTTGTCTTTTGTAAAATTTTGTAATAAAAATGAAATCATTTTAGAGTAGCATTCAAAAAAAAAAAGAAGAAAAAAAGACAGTCATGCACATGTTACAAAATTCACATGTATGGAATTTTAGTTTGTTTAATTTGCAGTTCAACGGCTAGCAGTTACACAGCTCGAAAAAAAAAACGACAGTCATGCACATGTTACAAAATTCACATGTATGGAATTTTAGTTTGTTTAATTTGCAGTTCAACGACTAGCAGTTGCACAGCTTGTTGCAAAAGAACATACGAAAAACATCCATGAAATGCACAAAAAAGGTTTGGTTTGCATTTCCGAGCGTTCCCCGTCCTATATATCGTACAAAGAAGAAAAAAACTTTGAATTTGGAAAAAAAAATCTCTTGGATTTTTATAATGTATTTGCTTATCACTATATATCAGCTTGAACAGCATACTGTAATTCCGGACAATAATGACCGGTACCAAATCACACAATAACGCAAATTATATATATTTATTCCGCATAAAACCAGACATAACTAATCGATTACTCATCAATAAAAATCGAACGGTAATCAATTGATAAGTTCAACTAATCGAACATTTATCGATCAAACTCTCTGAGGAGTTTGATCGATGATTTTGATTAGAAATTTGTGATCAATTTCTGATTGATTAATGATCAGTTGTTCAATAACACAGCATTAACATCAGCCTTCTAAATTGTCTTACTATATTTTGACTAACCAATCTACATAACTGTTACTGATGGTACTAAACATTTTCTAAAGTTAAAGGAAAATTTCAGTGATCACTTATCGATCACAAATTTCTAATCACAATAATCGGTCAAACTTCTCAAAGAGTTTGATTGATAAATGTTCGATTAGTCGAACTAATCAATCGATTACTGTTCGATTTTTATTGATGAGTGATCGATTATCAATTTGATCGATTAGTTAAGTCTGGCATAAAATCAATTCCAAAATAACCAAAGAAATCAATTAGTATCCAAATAGTAAGCCATTCTGCGTCCTCATTAACCAAAACGCAGCTTACAGTACGAATTTAATATATTCCGATTTTATAGATGTAAGCCTGTAATTGGATGTCATTCGTTGAATATCAACATTTATTCGTAAAACAGCTAGGGAACAAACGTGGCCATGGGAATTCACAGCTTCATTACATGAAAACGGCATTATGGATCGAAAAGTAATATTTTGAGGGGATTCATTTCATTCCACGGGGCTGTTCATCGGAAAATAAATAAAATTCAGGTTAAAGACGGGGTACATAGCGTGACTTACCCTGGATATTTATGATATTTCCTTCAGCTTCGCCTCAGGAAATATAACTTGACATCCAGGGTATCATGTATGTAACCTGAAAAAGATATAAAATTCTGTGAAGATATTGTTTGAATATATACAACCTGCCCTCCGTACTAAGAAATCTACACCCGGAAAGAAATCTCCACCCAGACGAAAATTGATTCTGTTGAAGTTTACGCTCTTCAAGCGCAGATTGCATACAACTTGATGATCTGCGGTGGCGCAGGTAGACAACAGTAAACCGTTCAACGTATACATTTTAGGTCATTAGTTAACACCTGTTGATCCCCATTTGCAGCTGTCTTGAATTGGACCCTGTGGGCTCGAATTTTCAACAGGACCATCTAAGAACCATTGTGGCCAAGCTTGATTCCAATTTGTCCGGACGTTCCTAAAATATATATGACTAGTTTACGAGTAAAAGGACAATAATTCAACTATCATCTTCAGATTTAGTTCCAAATTACAGACAAAGAAGATCTTGACATGTCAAACGTGTTTGTTATTCAAATTGAAACTTCATCTTTTGTAGTTTTTTATTGAAGTATCAGACAAAATGTCTTAAAATAATGAAAAATTTACACAAGGTTGCTTAAGAATTTCATGATCCGTGGAAATTAACATGTCAAACCCTTTTTTAAAACTTAATCTCTAAATTCTTATAGTATTTAAACTTGACAAAACAAATCAGCATGGAAAAATTTAGCTTTTCGCAATATAAGCCATGTTGACTGGTGCACCGTACCTGAAAACAAGTTTACTTAAAACATATTTACTGCTATAAAATCACAACACTGAATTGGAAATAAGATTTTACAACCTGCTACAGTGACACATTAAATACATTTATGAATATGAAAACGTCAGAATATAAGAACAAATACATATAAATACAGTCTATTTAAACAACAGCAGCAAAGTTCAAGATTGTAATCAGTCAATTAAATCGTTTTGCATTTTAATATACTGCTGCGCGGCAAAAAAAAAAGACGTTCAGATTTTTATCCTCATTCAATAAATCGCTACCAAAAAGCAATATTCAATATTTATGTCAATGAAATTTAATGTTCTTATAAGTGCAACACGAAGACCTATGTAAAATGGGCATTCAAGAAAAACAATGACTTGAGTACTCTGGCATATGTTCACAGAAGCAGTCAGGATTATGGAAGAGGTCAACATTTAAACAGTTGAGATAAATATTATGATAATAACATTGTGTTTTGCAATGACTATGCCAAAATAGTGGTCAGGGTTGAGGCCATAGTGCACGACCCGGAGGGGAGTGAACCCTGACCACTATTTTGGCATAGTCATTGCTAAACACAATGTTATTATCATTATTATGCTGACTTCCAATTTCAATTTCCAAGTTATTAAATAGCTGTATTTTCATCTAGTTACTGTCAGTTTAAAATTCCTATATTTTGAATAGTTGCAGAGGGTCGTTGCATAATGTCATGGAAATTTGAAAAATAACTTTTTATGGCGGATCTCAAAAATTCATTTATTTCATGATATAAAATGAAGAGATAAGTAAAATGAATGGTCATAAGTGGGGTAAAAACTTTTATTTTATAAGAATTATTAACAAATTAAGGTTGATTTCTATGACAGTAGACCCCTACAGGTAAAATTTTCATTACTATTTGATTGACAGTACTGTAGCTCCGCCTTCAAAGTCACGTGACAGGCATAGTGCATGGCTGTAGGTATACTATGCCAAAATAGTATATCAGACACTATTAATGCAGTTTCTTACAGGAAGCATAATAATTGATGTTAAACCCAGGCAAGCCAAACCGGCTCATGTTAGCCTCTAGATAATAATTCGCCGCAGCATAAAAAAGTAACTCGCCGCGGGGAGATAATCTTTTTTTGGTAACTCGCCGTGGCGAGATAGCAACTCGCCGTGGCGAGATAGTAACTCGCCGCGGCGAGATAACCCTTTTTGTTAACTTGCCGCGGCGAGATAGTAACTTGCCACGGCGAGATAACTTTTTTGTTAACTCGCCGCGGCGAGATAGTAACTCGCCACGGAGAGATAGTAACTCGCCGTGACGAGATAGTAACTCGCCGTGGCGAGATAGTATCTCGCCGCGGCGAGATGATTTAAAAAAAAATTTTATGCATGTCCCTAATACGCTTCCGTAAAATAGGTCTATATAATCTAGCAGCAATGTTTTATTAACCAACTGCTTCTGAGGTTTGTAAATTTTCGGATGTGGATTGCAATGAAAATTTGCTCGTCATTTCTGTAAATTAAAAGAAAATACATATAAAATTTCAGAAAAAATTACATGTCATATATCTTTTCAAATCAAAATACTCTAGCATTCAAAACGTTTGTTGCAATGGTTAAAGAGATTGTGTTTTGAATCAATAGTCATAAATTTTGATAAAATGGATTCACTTTTTAAGAGTCTACAAATAATTAAAGTCTTATCATAACATTCTAAGAAAGTAATAGTGTTGCAAAAAAAAATTAAATGTTAAAGGAAATTTGGAGGCTTCAGTGCATTAAAGAGCAAACACTACAATTAAAAACTTAATTGTTTGATATTTGACAATACACAATGGGATTACTTTAAAACTCTACCAAAAATTTTGTTCATGTTTTGCATTCCTTTTGGAAATTATTATATTGTTGCATATAAAAATAAAAATTATGATTTTCCGTTGAGATAAGAGACATAAACTTCTATCAATATGAAATTATTTATTATTCCCTTATTGTAATTTGCATTCTCCAATTCTCCGTTTTTTTTCTGAAAAACAATTAGGCTCTTGCTTTCTGGTGCATCTCGATAATGCAGTGAAGCAAAATGTTGATCTCGCTGGAGGGGGTGAATATTGTTCACCTCTGGTTGAAGACCATCAGTCGACATTAAGATGAGGCTCCTCATGGGGGGCTTCTAAGAATCAATTAATCATTAAATTTTTGCCTTGGTAATCAAATAATCATTAATTTTTTA
>MJUU01009991.1:61443-81421 GCA_002080025.1 Modiolus philippinarum | reverse complement strand
ATATCAGTGCTGACTAATTGCTATGTAAACAACACCTGTCCTAATGACAGCCTCAATCAACACTAATCAATCAGTCTAATTATCATGTTATCCTTCACAGTGCTACTGAAGCTTTTATTTTTAACACAACCATACGCATGTGCAGTCATTTGTAAACAAATTACATAATGAGATCAAGGACGTAAATATACGTCCTTCATGAGATATTTACAACACTTGAATATTGAAGTTCAAATTTTCCCGCCTAATGATTGAAGTATCTTTTGTTTAATTACATAACCATGAGCATGCGCAGATTTTGTAAACAAACGTCTTTTTCTGAAGGAAAACATCGTGTGCTCTGCAAACTTGATATACGGCCTAGATAATTTTAATTGGCATACTTGGGAATGTATATAAATAATCCGATGGTTTGGAGGATTTTGATAAGGGACTCTAAGTTTTTAGAAAAAGGGGGATATATTACTTTCGTATTGTATGCAAAATATAAATCATCGTAACATTTTCATACCAATGTTATTTCTTCCAACTTGTTGATTTATTTTTCTGCACTACTGTTGCTTTTTGTGCAGGAAAGTCTTTAAAAGCATGTTTATGGTATGAAAATGGGACTTTTTTTTCTTGTGTTGGAATATGAAAAAGGGTAGTGAGATTTCTGGGGAATTGAGTTGAGCCTTCGGCAATAATAGATATCTTTGTGCACAAAGATACCCAAAAACAGTAAGAGATATGCTAAATCTATTGATTTAATACTGAAAGCTTACAACAAGAAGAATCCCAAAAAAAATCCCATCAAAATCCGAAAAAAAAAAAAAAATTTAGGTGATTGCGCAATTTGCAATTTTGGCCCCTTATAATTCTGAAAAGAAACAAATTTTTAAAAATCTAATTGTTTAACAATATGTTAATTTATCATAAGGGACCAATTGCAAAAAATTGCATCTAAATCGGACAAAAAGTAAGAAATTAATATTTTTGAGATTTGCCCTTTTGGGTCCCATTTATCTCATTAACGGTACATCCGACGTGAAATCAGTTGGCATACAACAGATTGTAAATTTTCTCAGGAGTACACAGAAAGAAACCCCATCAAATTCTAATAAAAAATAAAGATTCTACAGCCCAATATATGAAAATGCCCAATTTGTCCCTTTTTGGGCCCTTTTGTGATAACGGGAGGGGCTACAATACTAAAAACAAATGCAGGCCTTCCTTTGGTGCCAAGGAACATTGTGTTAAAATTTGGTATGGATTGATCAACTGGAACCTAAGTTATTGACCAAAAACAGAAGTGTCTACAGACGACGATGACGACAACGACGACAACAACGACGACGACAGCACCATACCATTATACGACCTCAAAATTTTTGCGGTCGTATAAAATAAGAAAATTATAAGTCTCCAAAACAATCTATATATCAAAGTTGTTGAATTGTCCATCTGAAAAACTTACTGCAGTATTTGATGTTTTCTTACACTACATTGAATATTCATGACCTGGTATATACAGTCAAACCTGCAACAACAGGTACCTCTATAAAACGGGAAACTGTCCATAATGGGAAGACTGGGGTCCCTACCTCTGGATGCCATTTCCTATATAAACATCCTCTTTAAAATGGGCACTGTACAATGCTGGCAGGGGGCACGGGTCCAAATTGTCATTTAACCTCTATATAACGGGCAAAGGAAAACGACGACTTAGGAAAGAAACAGAGATTTTATGTATCAATTTTCTTTAACCTTCAGATATTTTCTTCAATCAATGATAAAATAGTGATTACACTAGAAGCATCTTAATTTTTGTTAACCCTCAATTCAATTGTTTTAAGATGTCCTATCTTTATATAAGTTGGCAAGTTTCCCTTTTTCCAAATATGGTACAGGCCAATCCAAATTGGCCTGTACCATATCCCGAATAAAGGACTACGCCGAGCTCAGCATTATACGACCGCAGCATGTCGACCACTGAAATTTTTAAAGTGAATGTGGACACAGTAAAGAGCTTGACACAATAATTAGATGGACACAAAAAGAAGCTAGACACAGTTATTAGCTAGAAACAAAATAGGGAAAAAATCAACCCTTTTGATTACTTACTGATAAAAAACCGTAAGAGCTATGCAGAATATGTACTATCAACTAAAACTTTACAGACATAGAAATTTAAAGAAAAAAAAAAACTATCGAAATCTGATGAAAAATAAAGATATGACATATTTAGAAAAATTGCAATTTTTGGCCCCTTTGACCCCTGTAGCTCGGAAACGGTAAGACCTACACAAAATCCGTTGCAATATTTCTGAAAGCTTAGATCAAGAGGAATCCAAAGAAAAAAATCCCATCGAAATCCGATGAAAAATAAAGATTTGACATATTAAGAAAAATTGCAATATTGGCCCCTTTGACCCCTTGTAGCTCGGAAACGGTAAGAGCTACGCCAAATCCGTTGACATACTACCGAAAGCTTAGATCAAGAGAAACCAAAGAAAAAAATCCCATCGAAATCCGATAAAAAATAAAAATTCTACATAATCTGCAAATTCGCAATTTTGGCCCCATTCTGCCCCTCATAGCTGGGAAAGGGAACAAGTTATCAAAAATCTAATAGCTGAGTGCCATATTAATTTTTCACAAGGAATCCATTGAAAAAACTGCATCAAAATCGGACTAAAAATAAAAAAATTAATTTTTTTTAGATTTGCCCCTGTTGGGCCCCATTTATCTCGTGAGCGGTACATGCTACGTGAAATCCGTTGGCATAATTCAGATTGGAAATTTCCTCAGTAGCACACTGAAACAAACCCCCTCAAAATCCAACAATTAATAAAGATTCTACAGTCAAAAATGTGAAAACACCCAATTTCAACCCTTTTTGGCCCCTTTTTCTAAAACGGGCGGGGCCATCAACTCAAAATTAAAACCTCTGTTTACCCGTGTGCCAAGATACATCATACTAAAATTTCATAAAGATCCGTCTACTAGAAGCAAAGTTATGCTGTCCACAGACGCCGACGTCTATGCAGACGCGGACGCAGACGACGCCAACACCATACCAATATACGACCGCAAAATTTTTGCGGTCGTATAAAAAGGCAAACTTGTCAACTTAATTGGCCTGTACCATATCCAGAAGTTGCCAACTTGTATAAAAATGAGACATCTTAAAATAATTGCATTTTTGACACAACAATATCAAAAAGCCATGATGGCTGAAACAAGTGTATTCTTTAGTGTGAATATTAATTTGGTTCAGACTAATTACTTGACCAGGGATGAAATGTTACTTTATACAAATATACTTTTATATTAATTAGGTAATATACATATGTAATAACAAACAAACTATAATAATGTCTGTTTAAAATTTAACTTATTATCTAAAAATAAATAACCTGTTACATCAAATCTGTAAAAAAATCTGAATAAAACATAAATATATCCCACTTACATTTCAACAATTATTAATCCTTTAAATCTCTATCACTATATTATAAGTATTATATGGCATATCTCCAGTCGTGATAATACTAATGTGAATTAACGTTCCCTGTTAAATGTCTCCTATTATAAAACGCTGCATGCATTATATATTTGTATGATTTACCATTCATCTGAGTCTATAAACTTACAGAGTAAAAAATTCTAGGTCATAATACATGTATTTTCTATTTTTATCGAATAAAGATGTTTTTAATACATGTCCAATTACTGTTGAGCTAATGCATGGTCAATTATTCCAACTTAAGAGTATCTTAGAATTCTCTGTATAAATGCAAATCATACAAAAACAGATTTCGTAGTATTCAAATAAGATCATCCCACACTCTATCATACAATGACGTCCACATCAAAACAAAAAAAAATTGAACTCTTTTGTGCATGCTTAGATTAACTATAGGTTTTGACACAGTAAATCAAAACATTGTCACACTTTTGTTACGGCTGAGTTGTCCATTCAGTTTTAATGTTAAATCATGCAGAAATAAGTCTATATAATGTAAACAATCCAAGGCCATGTACCACTTTACACCATAAAAACACAAAATCATGTCCATTATACAGTATTATAAAAAGAACTACAAATTGAATAGTCAAATAGGATCAGCTGGAAAATATATTACATTTCATACATTTTCTTATAGAATAATTTTTGTTCTGTTTTGTCAAACAAATTCATTTGTTTCATTTTTAGTACAGATAGAAGTCATTTCATTTGAAAATAAGTTTCCTTAACTAAGCAACATGAACAAAACAAAAAGAGGCAAATATCTTACATTAAATGAAGAGAATGTTGAATGTGACCTTGACCTTATAAAATGCACAACACTGCACAGTACATGTGAATTCGAACAAAGTTTGTCATCTACTATGCAGTAATTCTTAGCTTGAAAATGAATGAATATCTTCGTATACACTATGAGGATTTAAAATTATTTACCACTCCTGATGGACCTGGACTTTTGACCTTGAAGAAAAATAGATATAAATAAAAGATTCAATGATCACTACGGTAACTTCGGTCATTTTTCAAATAGGATTCTCCCTTAGCATGCTTAGTCTCTCCACTTCCTTTGGTTCTTATAACTCTATTTATCTGACACGATCAGACTCAGGTACCTAAACTATGTACCCTAAAGAAAGTATATATTCGTTAATAGGTTACCAACACCAAATGTGCTTTACTAACTTTGATCTTCACATGGGGCATTTGACCTTTGTGCCAATTTTTTAATTTTCAAATTTTTCATTTGCGCCAATTTTTTTTTAAATGACACAAGTGATCACACATTATCTACTTTGCATCAATGGAAGAGTGATGGAAGGTTTATAGGTAAAATCTGGAAATAACGAAAGTTTATTAATTCCGCATTTAAAATGACAGCATTTTCGATATTTTGTTATATTGTTTACACTTATTTTTGAAAAGGCAAAAGTTGAAAAGTTGGAAGTTCAAGCTAAAAGTTGTGATTAAAAAATAAAGAAATGAAAAAGATCAGTAACAAACACTGCAATATCACCTCAAAGATAATGGTTTAAAATGGATATAAAATGTAAAGCATATATAAGTTTTTGTTGAATAAATATGTACTTGCCAAGAACAGCCAGATTTATATTCTATCATTCCATTTGTATCAACATATGCACTTTATTTTTAATCCTAAAAGAGCTTTTACTTGACTTTTTTCAGTAATGGAGTTTTAACAAATTAAATATTTACCTATAATTGACCAGAAATTACAGGGGAAAAATTGGCACAAATGAAAGAAATAGTCGGTGCTAATGAAAGAAAAAATCGGAGCAAGTGAAATGCAAATCAGCACAAATGCAAAACGCCGTTCACAGGGGCTGTCATCCATTTATGATTAAGATCTAAGTTGGATCAAATTCACTAGTGAGTTTGTTCAAAATTTTGCAAGACACTTGTAAAATTTTATAAGGTTTGTCAATCAGCTATTTCAAGGTAGGCAGTTTCCTTAGAGCACTGGGACTTTCTTCCCCAATGATACTGGCAAAACATGACAGAAACAGACTGAAAGTGACATCAAAGCCAATTCAATCAATCACCCCATCATGATTGAATGCATTACTTATTTTGGTGGATATGTCTATAAATTAATTTGATATTGCTGTATGTATTATCCTTAAAATATAAATACATGCAAAATTTTTTTAAAATCATTGAAGAAATATAATTAATTATACCTTTAAATTTCTATCAGCTTCACCTCTTATAATCACACACTTGTTGAATATTTCATCTTATGCAAGCGGAATCAGGACTATATCAAAATTGCAAGAAATAAGAACTAAGCTGCAGTGTTTTGTTGTAGAATTAATAATTTCATGTTCCAAATCTTACACAGGTTATTTTCTTAGAAATTGCATTTTATGATCATCACACTATTCAATAAGGGATCCAATTCAATAAAACAGATATCACTTTTTTATCCAATAAATTGTTGCTAAAGAGATTCCATATAACTTGCAAATAACTAAGTATGTATATCATTAATGTTCATTTAATAAATCTATGCAAAACACATAATCCAATTTCCGCCACAATCTAATTCCTTCCGTGGTAAATATTCACCACTCTCTAATGATCTGAAGAAATTTGTCTGGCGCACAAGTACTAATCGGTCTGGACGATCTTGAAATTGATAAATTTGCATTCAAAACGAAAGTGACAATGATTCTATTTCCGATCAAGTATCAGAAACAGATTATCGTGAGGTTTCATCAATAACTGACGAGTCAACAGCTTTATTTCTTGTACAGAACACGACTATTCCATCAAATGTCTACGGAATTAAACACAGCACATTTCAATGACAAACTTTACTGGCTATTGTTTATGATGAGTATAAAACGACACCAGTTGACAGTATACAACTCCATTTTATAATGACTTAATTTTATGTTGGCCAAGAACGCTTCCCTAATTATGTTATGATTTATTTCCACACCTTCCGTACATGATCACATCTCCTTCCACAATATATCTAAGTTTAAAATCATATAAAAAACTGAAAAATAAAGCCAATTTTACCGAATATCCTTGTAAAATTTCAGTTCTAGAAAAATATACGCTAAACATAAAATACAAGTAAATGAATAATGTGTTCCTCACTAATATAACAGTCTTAAAATTACAATTTGGAACTCTAAGCAGCTATTTGGTGTCTTCAAATAAGTTTAAAAATAGCGATTTTTATGATACAGTTTAAAATCAGGTCATTTTAAAGCATCCACCACTTATTGACAAATTGCGTGTTAATCTGTGTATATCTCTCTGTATCTTTATCTTTTCAAAAACCATTGTTCTGAAAAGAAAAATAGTATATGTTGTAGAATGATTTATAAAAGTAGTAATATCTAATGGATAGCATGATTAATTGAATGTAAAATGGACCATAAATGGTTTCCTGTTTGCCTAATGACAATTTATTGGAATTCTATTAAAACATACATCTTATGATGTAGTCTTATGCAGTATCTCATATCTAGTTGCCATGGGATTAAAGTCATGCTGGTTTTCCTATATCTTCCAAGAGAATGAGATTAAAAAAAAAAATTTAATGTAGTCCAGTTACGACTTTCAGAACTGCTTTTTCAATGTTGCTTGTGGAGAAAGCAACTGCACTGTTTTACTCATGTGTTCATTTTTTAATTTTTCTTTTTAATAGTAGATTACACCTAGATTGCTGTGTCCATGAATTTACATCTTATTCTCTTGTACAAGTTCTACTTCTGCTTCTTAAGTACATTGAAGGTACTGTGTATTCCCAGAAATCAGGTAAAATACAATAAAATCAAAGATTTTCTTTTTCTTTAATTGATGGCCTTTTTACTTTAAAATAAAATAAAATATAAATTCAATACAATGTCAATGGTACAAAGACATATATCAATAGCAAAAATGTAAAAATATAAAGATTAACTCACTGGTCAAGCGAGAAAATACAATAAAATATTGTAAAACTCCATCCTGAATACAAATTTACCTTTTTCCTCTCTGTGGTTTGAAGAAAAAGATGGATTGATTACATCATATAAGTTCTTTTTTTCTAAATTAAAATGACAGGTGTCACCACAAACTAACTTAAAAGGATTATATGACAATTAATTTAATTAACTATTCACTGGTAACAGCAAGACCAAAGAAAATGGAGTGTTAATTTGAGCAAAAAGTGTCAATAAGAGAACAATATAATCAAATATTTGTTGCCTTCCTGAGAACATGTGTAAAATTAGAACACTTTGTTATGTAATGGTTTTTCTTAAACTATATATATCAACTGTTAAAGAAATTACAGTTATGATAATATCTGTTTAAATGTAATTAATACACAAAAGAGAGTTACATTTGATTAACAAAAAAATAAAGTATTCAACAAAATGGCCCAAGGGCAATAGCATTCAATTTTGTTTTGTAATAATTTGGTGACAATTAAGATATTATATCATTTGATAATAAATATTAATTTTTTTCAGTAGAAATGGCAGCTTTCCCAAAACTAACAAGTTCCAAATGTTTGTTGTCCATAATACAGTTTTTTCTAACGTTAAGCTAATTTCTCCAATGATATGTGAAGATTAAATCGGTTCTGACCTATCAGATAAATTTTCATATTCAACATATGTTGAATAAAAACCCATGCTATTTCCCCCCAAATTGATTCTGAATACAATATTTGTCATTAGATTACACCACTTTATCCTGATTATTTTCATATCTTATCCACCCTCAATAGTTAAATTTTAGAATTTTCGGCAAGCCTGGCAATGAAAATTTTAAAATTTAAGTATCTCTTGTGGATAAAATATGGTAATGAACAGGATCTTGTGGTGTAACCTATTTATATTCTATCAAACTGTGTATTCCAACATACTTTTAAGGTAAGATTAAACATGCTGCACTTACTATATTTTAAGTAATCAATATGCATGTATTCAAAAATTTATAAATAGCTCCACGTTTGGTCTTGTTCAAACTATTCCTTGTTCATTACAATTACAAAATTATTGATATAGTTAATTCAATTTCTGCTATATTTAAAAGAACTGTGTGATGCAAATTGTGCAAAAGTCAACTCTATTGCTATTGATGATCTCCCATAGCTGATCAATTAAAAAAAATGATATAATACAATATCCATATATATATAAATGTTACAAGACATCGCAATATGATAATGATACAAATACAATACAACATATATTACGTTTGTGCACAACAGATGTGAGGTTTTCATAACAATATCACTCAAGTACCGTAACAATATTCCTATCAGTTATGTCAAGTGAGAGATGAAAAAAAATTCCTTTACCATTATACTTCTAACATTGTGTAAAAAAATCTTGATCTGTTTCAAATGTTGCCATACAATTCTTTGTTATGTCGAGGAAACCTGTTGCGAGTTTTTATGTTTTCTTCAACACATAAATATCATCTTTTCTTTTATAAAATCGTCATTCAAAGAAATACTGAGCTGGAATCAATAAGCAATTTTCTATCAAAGTTCAAACATCCGATTAACCTACAATGTTAAACAATTATTACAAATCCTGATGAATGACCATGTTCAAGAATGGGAAAAGGAAAAAGTGGGGACTTAAGGTATCAAACTATGATAGTGACAGTTGGCATGTAATTTTAAAACATAGAAAACTAAAGAAATAAGATATTTTCATCAAATAACAAACAAATGCAGTTGTACAATGTTAACTTAAGGTGTATAATTTTGTCTAAAAAAAGTAAGTTAGCTGCGCTGAACTTCCAGTTTTCCAAAATTACCAAAGTGTTGTCCTTTGAAAAGCAATGGATGTACAGAAATGAGCCCTAAAGACCCAAACATAGTAACAGCTGTACACAGAGACAACCTAACACACACAGTCACAGTGACAACCCTATAGACACAGTGACAGCCCTACAGACATAGTGAAAGCCATACAGACATAGTGACAGCCCTACAGGCAGTGACAGCCCTACAGATAGTGACAGCCCTACAGACATAGTGACAGCACTACAGACACAGACATAGTGACAGCCCTACAGACAGACACAGTGACAACCCTACAGACACAGTGGCAGCCCTACAGACACAGACATAGTGACAGCCCTACAGACAGACACAGTGACAACCCTACAGACACAGTGGCAGCCCTACAGACACAGATATAGTGACAGCCCTACAGACAGACACAGTGACAGCCAAACAGACACAAACACTGACAGCCCTACAGACACAGACATAGTGAAGCCTTACAGACACAGCCACAGGGACAACCCTACAGACACAGTGACAGGCTTACACATACAGCCACAGGGATAACCCTACAGACACAGTGACAGCCTTACACACACAGCCACAGGGACAAGCCTACAGACACAGTGACAGCCTTACACACACAGCCACAGGGACAACCCTACAGACACAGTGGCAGCCCTCCAGACACAGACACAGTGACAGCCCTACAGACAGACACAGTGACAACCCTTCAGACACAGTGGCAGCCCTACAGACATAGTGACAGCCCTACAGACAGACAGTGACAGCCAAACAGACACAAACACTGACAGCCCTACAGACACAGACATAGTGAAGCATTACAGACACAGCCACAGGGACAACCCTACAGACACAGTGACAACCTTACACACACAGCCACAGGGACAAGCCTACAGACACAGTGACAGCCTTACACACACAGCCACAGGGACAAGCCTCAGACACAGTGACAGCCTTACACACACAGCCACAGGGACAACCCTACAGACACAGTGACAGCCTTACACTCACAGTCATAGTGACAACCCTACAGACACAATGACAGCCCTACAGACACAGTGGCAGCCCTAAAGACACAGTAACAGCCTTACACACACAGCCACAGGGACAACCCTACAGACACAGTGACTGCCTTACACACAGTCACAGTGACAACCCTACAGACACAGTGACAGCACTACAGACACAGTGGCAGCCCTACAGACACAGTAACAGTGACAACCATACAGACACAGTGACAGCCTTACACACACAGCCGCAGGGACAAACCCTACAGACACAGTGACAGCCTAACACACAGCCACAGGGACAACCCTACAGAAACAGTGACAACCCTACAGACACAGACACAATTACAGCCTTACAGACACAAACACAGTGACAACCCTACAAACATAGAAACAGTGACAGCCCTTCAGACATAGACCCAGTGACAACCCTACAGAAACAGTGACGGCCCTTCAGACACAGACACAATGACAACCCTACAGAAACAGAAACAGTGACAGCCCTTCAGACACAGACACAGTGACAACCCTACAGAAACAGAAACAGTGACGGCCCTTCAGACACAGACACAGCGACAACCCTATAGAAACAGATACAGTGAGGGCCCTTCAGACACAGAGACAGTGACAGCCCTACAGATACAGACCCAGTGATGACCCTACAGACATAGAAACAGTGACAGCCCTTCAGACACAGAACAGCGGCAGTCCTATAGACACACTGACAGCCCATCAGACACAGACACAGTGACAGCCCTACAGACACAAACACAGTGACAGCCCTACAGACACAGAGACAGTTACAACCATACAGACAGAAACAGTGACAGCCCTTCAGACACATACACAGTGACAACCCTACAGACACAGAAACAGTAATGTCCCTGCAGACACACAGTGACAACCCTACAGACACAAACACAGTGACTGCCCTACAGACACAGAATCAATGGCAGCCCTACAGACACAGAAACAGTGACAGCCCTACAGACACAGAAACAGTGGCAGCCCTACAGACACAGAAACAGTGGCAGCCCTACAGACACAAAGACAGCTCAACAGACAGACACAGTGACAGCCCATCAGAAACAGATAAAACAACAGTCCTACAGACACAGACAAAGTCACAGCCCTACAAACACAGACACAGTGACAGCTCCACAAAGACATAGTGACAACCTTACAAACACACTGACAGCCCTACAGCCACAGTGGCAGCCCTACAGATACAGTGGCAGCCCTACAGACACAGACAAAGTGACAGCCCTACAGACACAGACTTAAAGACAGAACTAGACACAGTGACAGCTATACATAGACATAGTGACAGCCCTACAGACACAGTGACAGCCATACATAGACACAGTGACAGCCCTACAGACAGAGTGGCAGCGTACAGGTACAGTGACAGCCCTACACACACAGACAGTGACAGCCCTAAAAACACAGTGACAGGCATACAGACAGACATAGTGACAGCCCTACAGACAGAGTGATAGCCCTATAGACACAAACATAGTGGCAGCCACACAGACAGAGACATAGTGACAGCCCTACAGACACAGTGATAGCCCTATAGACACACACATAGTGGCAGCCACAGACACAGACATTGTGGCAGCCACATAGACACAGACATAGTGGCAGCCACACAGACACACATAGTGGCAGCCACACAGACACAGACATAGTGACAGCCATACAGACACAGTGACAGCCCTACAGACACAGTGATAGCCCTATAGACACAGACATAGTGGCAGCCACACAGACACAGACATGGTGGCAGTCATACAGACACAGGTACAGTGACAGCCCTACATTCACAGACATAGTGACAGCCCTACAAACAAAGTGACAGGCATACAGACATAGTGTCAGCCCTACAGACACAGTGATAGCCCTATAGACACAAACATAGTGGCAGCCACACAGACACAGTCATAGCCCTAAAGACACAAACATAGTGGCAGCCACACAGACACAGACATAGTGACAGCCCTACAGACGCAGTGACAGCCATACAGACACAGTGATAGCCCTATAGACACACACATAGTGGCAGCCACACAGACACAGACATTGTGGCAGCCACAGAGACACAGACATTGTGGCAGCCACATAGACACAGCATAGTGGCAGCCACACAGACACGGACATAGTGGCAGCCACACAGACACAGACATAGTGACAGCCATACAGACACAGTGACAGCCCTACAGACACAGTGATAGCCCTATAGACACAGACATAGTGGAGCCACACAGACACAAATATAGTGGCAGCCATACAGACACAGGTACAGTGACAGCCCTACACCCACAGACATAGTGACAGCCCTACAAACAAAGTGACAGGCATACAGACAGACATAGTGGCAGCCCTACAGACACAGTGATAGCCCTAAAGACATGGTGACAGCCACACGGACAGACATAGTGACAGCTACAGACACAGTGACAGCCATACAGACACAGTGACAGCCCTACAGACACAGACACACTGACAGCCCTACAGATACGGACACAGTGACAGTCCTACAAACACAGACACAGTGACAGCCCTACAAACACAGACACAGTGACAGCCCTTCAGACACAGACACATTGACAGCCCTACAGACACAGTGACAGCCATACAGACACAGATATAGTGACAGCCCTACAGACAGATGAAGTGACAGCCCTTCAGACACACACAGTCACAGCCCTACAGACAAAAACTCAGTGACAGCCCTACAGACACAGACACAGTGATAGCCCTACAAACTTAGTGACAGCCCTACAGTCAGTGACAGCCATACAGACACAGAAACAGTGACAGCCCTACAGACACAGAAACAGTGACAGCTCTACAAACACAGTGACAGCCCTACAGACATAGACACAGTGACAGCCCTACAAACAGCCACAGCCCTACAAACAGCCACAGCCCTACAGACACAGACAGAGTGACAGCCATACAGACACAGACACAGTGACAGCCCTACAGACACAGACACGGTGACAGCCAAACAGACATAGACACAATGACAGCCCTACTGACACAGACACAGTGACAGCCCTACAAACACAGTCACTGCCCTACAGACACAGACAGAGTAACAGCCATACAGACACAGACACAGTGACAGCCCTACAGACACAGACATAGTTACAGCCCTACAAACACAGACATAGTGACAGCCCTACAGACACAGACATAGTTACAGCCCTATAGACACAGACATAGTGACAGCCCTACAGACACAGACATAGTGACAGCCCTACAGACACAGTGAAAGCCATACAGACAAAGACATATTGGTAGCCCTACAGACACAGTGAAAGCTCTACAGAATTAGTGCCAGCCCTACAGAAACAGACACACTGACAACCCTACAGACACAGACACAGTGACAGCCCTACAGACACAGACAGTGACAACCCTACAGACACAGTGGCAGCCCTACAGACACAGACACAGTGACAGCCCTACAGACAGACACAGTGACAACCCTACAGACACAGACACACTGACAACCCTATAGATACAGACACAGTGACAGCCAAACAGACACAAACACTGACAGCCCTACAGACACAGAAAAATGACAGCCCTACAGACACAGTGACAGCCATACAGACATATATAGTGACAGAGCCATACAGAAACAGATGAAGTGACAGCCCTACAGACAAAAACACAGTGACAGCCCTACAGACACAGACACAGTGATAGCCCTACAAACTAAGTGACAGCCCTACAGACACAGAGACAGTGACAGCCCTAAGAACAGACACAGTGACAGCCATACAGACACAGTGACAGCCCTAGACACAGACAAAGTGACAGCCCTACATACACAGACATAGTGACAGCCCTACAGACACAGTGACAGCCCTACAGACACAGTAACTGCCATACAGACACCGACATAGTGACAGCCCTACAGACAGGGTGAGAGCCATACAGACAAAGACATATTGACAGCCCTACAGACACAGTGAAAGCTCTACAGACATAGTGACAGCCCTACAGACAAAGTGCCAGCTCTACAGAAACAGACACACTGACAACCCTACAGACACAGTGGCAGCCCCACAGACACATACACAGTGACAGCCCTACAGAAACAGACACAGTGACAGCCCTACAGACACAGTGGCAGCATTACAGACACAGTGACAGCCAAACAGACACAACACTGACAGCCCTACAGACACAGAAAAGTAACAGCCCTTCAGACACAGTAACAGCCCCACAGACACAGACACAGTGACAGCCCTACAAACACAGACACAGTGACAACCCTACAGACACAGACACACTGACAACCCTATAGATACTGACACAGTGACAGCAAAACAGACACAAACACTGACAGCCCTACAGACACAGAAAAGTGACAGCCCTACAGACACAAACACTGACAGCCCTATAGACACAGAAAAGGGACAGTCCTGAAGACACAGGGACATTGACAGGCCTTAAAGGACACCTGACATCAAAATTAAAGTTATCATTTTTCATTATATAAAGTTAGACTCAAACAAAATAGAACGGTGACAGCGTTTATTTCCCTTCCACAAGAGTGTATGGACATGTGAATCGCCACATATTTGTGTAATTTCCGACATAACTGGAAACAGCTGACAATTAATTAGATAAGGCTTGTGACGTCATATGTGAGGATTATCCACACAACCACTAACATTCTATTTGTAAACAAAACGATTTTAATTTGAGAAGGTATGCTTTAATCATCTTGGATAGTATATACTTTATTAAAGTACTATCCAAGATGATTAAAGCATACCTTCTCACTATACCAGTTGAGATAAGGGCAGAAACATTTTGAATATTATTTATTTATTAAATTCCATGTAAATTACGCCAAGTCCAAAACATTATAGTTCTAGGGAAAGGGGTGGAGGTCTCATGTAGATTTTCCATTGGTAAAATTATCAAATCCCGAAATCCTGCACATATGTTATGCAAATCCCGGAAAACTATTTTATTTATTTTTTTTTTAATTTTCAACTTCAAAGAGGTATAATCTAAAGATGTACTGTATGTAAATGATTACATCAAATTTGTCATTTGTTTGTTAGATTTTTATCGACATATGATCAAGCATTTTATCAAGTTTTTTTGTCCGTCCAAAATAACCAATTTCTCACAATCCCAGTAAATTTCACTGTAAAAAATTCCGATTTCACGTGCATACAAAACTGAAATATCCGTATCCCGATGGCGTTTCATCCCTATTTCCTTGAGTGAAAAATGTTCAACCTGACGCCCCAAAAATGTGAGGGGACTCGCGGGGTAACAGCAAATTATTACAGAACGGATTGTTTACTCACAGAAGTGAAAAGAAAGACTGATTGTAAATACAGAATATCGTCCTTATATTTTCAGAATATCGTTCTTTCTTCAGTTATCAAGGGATAAAATGAACCTGAATCCCCTAATGTTTTTAAATCCCGAAAAATGAAATTACAAAAAGAAACCATAATATTTTATTCATGGACAACAAAAAATAGTATAATTCATAATATGAGAAACAATCGCAGTGTATTGAATGTTGACTAATGGTGTTAATTTAGTTCGAGGTTCTATATACAATGTACAGTGGTGGCAATCCCGGCGAAAAACATATTCAATATTTTTTGGAATGTTAATTTTTAGCCATTTTCGCAAATCTTTAGAATTATGGATTAACATAATATATCAAAGGCTTTGTCCATCTATTTTTTGCTTATAAACGTGCAAAATATGTAGAACACAGGAGAGGCCTTTTTAGGAAATTCTTAAAAAGACACAAGAATACGTCTTTACGAAGACATAGGAAAATATTTTGATGGGAACAGCAGTACAGACATGTCTGTGGTAGAAGAAGCAAGCGTTCACAGGCAAAACATGTTATCCTTTTACACCTTTTTTTCTGTATTACTTTTTTGTCTTACATTTGCATATTTATTCTTACTTGTTGTGATTGGGGAGAACTTAATATAAGTTGCTTTATGTTCAATCCTTTTTTTTTTTTGTACATCGTGATAATGAAATGAGTAAAGAAGTGTACTTTCTATGCAACACGTCCAAATCGTGGTTTTGTCAGCAGGTCTGAATACAGCAGCAAACGATTACCGAAGCAAGAACGAGGAAAGGGGAAATTCTAAAATCATAAATCCAAAATCACGGCAATTCACAGCAACACGAATTGAGACAGTATGACGGTTGCATCTATTAAATAAATTAACTTTGAATTTTGAAAATATTACTTGCTTAAAAAAACAAAAAAGAGGGAATTAAGGAAAAAAGTTGAAATTACAAAGTTGTTCGCATAACACGAAAATCAGAAATAGTACAGCTTTTCAATTCATATGTTGCTGGAATTTGTATATAACTTCGAATCGGTATTGATCTCGTGCAACGAATTATACATTTCTTCCTACGTTTTCGTACATCCGACTGTGTATAAAGTATATAGATTGAAAGACAATCCTATAAAACGGATTTTTGATTTACACAAGTCTGAGTTTTATTTTACAATCACAATAATTATTTTTGGCGACCAGTTTGTCATCCAACACAACAGGATTATTTCATTATTTTTTTAAATGGTCAATGCTTTGAAAGTTCGAAATACTTAGGATTGACTCCACTTAGCTTTCGGTTTCAAACCAATACAACTTTGTCAATTTGAGACCTTGTGTTGCAACCAAGGGCATATGTAACACAAAACAACACAATTTGGCATTATATTTGGCATGAAATATTTTGACGACAAGAGTACTCAAACAATATGTATGCATGTTAAAAGTTATAAATTGTCTCAGGAAACAATTTACATTACACCCCTTCTATGACACGATACAGATAATTTCATTTGTCCATTTATTAATTTTTTTTGTTTATTTTATTTCATTCAAATTGCAAACATAAATACCCTGCATAACCTCCTTAATGTTGCGCTAATACAAATTATAATAATCAAATATAAAATACGACTTTTTATGAAGAAAAACCACCGCCTTTACTGTGTTTACATCAATTGATCCTCACAAGTGACGTCACAGCACTGGAGCCTCGTAATCGTTCTAAAAATATGCATATCGCGGTCAACAGATTTATCAGTGTTTACACACACCGTTCTCAGCTAATTACATACTGAGGAGATATTTCACACATTTATTTAGTTCTATAGATATAAAATCAATCAAAATAAAATGTTGTGTGATTTAGTGTCCGGTGTCCTTTAAAGTGAAACTACACTCAAAAATGAAAATTTGATATGTTGTTCTTTATGCATTAAATACTCATAATACTCCGATACCAATATCATATTTTAAAAGATAAAGTACTAAAGGCGAATGCAAAATTGAAATTTTATCGTTGTGGGGACAGCCATTTTGAACAGATTGACGAATGGTCAGTAAGGAGTAACTAATAACCGAAATATATAGAAAACAAAATAAACTGCAATGGCCAGATAGACAGCATTTCGACTACACAATTATGTCAAATACCATGATTTTTATTTAAGCCAAGTAGAGTATTTTTTCCTCGTTTTGGTCAGAGAAATATAAAACTTATGTCTCTCTTTAGGAATAAATTTGATTTGACATAATCAATCCTAATAATGACAACTCAACATGCATCGTAGAAAGTGACAACCCTAAAGACACACAATGATTGATTATTGATTGATTAGTTAGAGTTCAATGAGCAATATTTCAGCTATATCAGGACGAGAACAAGTTAATCAATTCAAAAAATTGAAAGTATCAGAAGAAAGAAATAAAGGTGGAAGGGACAACCTGGGCAACGACTTTTGACTGCCACTGGAAAATTGGAGAAATGGGTAGGGGCAGGAAATTTAGCCTTCCATACGACACCCATTGCGTCTGCTCTCTTTAGAGAAATATAGAAGGGGTCTTTATACTGCATGGAGCGTGGCGTTTCTCCACACAGTTTGGCTACAATGGTTCGCGGTCAGGCTTTCCGTATTATGACCTGACTACCCCCCATAGACAGGGCATTCCCCTATCCACCACCTGGGGACGCGCCTGGCAGCTCTGTAGCCGAAGCCCCTGAAAACCGATTCAGGTGCCGGGACACACAATGAAAGCCAAAGAGAGTAACAATTACCAAGAGAAAGTGAAAGTCTTAAATTTTGACATACAAATACATAGTTACAGTTCCTTACTGATAAACACACAGAAGAAATGCCAGTGCTAGTAGTATAAAGAAATTTGTTTTGTTTGTACAGTTTTATAAAAAAGACAAGCTGAATACTAGATATCCGAACTGTTTCAAACATGGTATTAGAAATAAAATTAAATATGTCTTTACAATTCATTATACACAAAACAAACTCTTAGCTTTGTAAATCACAAACTAGGGAGGACATTTTAAATTCAATTATAAATACATAAAATAAATATTGACCTACATTTAAAATATAATAAAATTTGATTTATGAAGCATCTACTGCAATATGAGGTTTATTGATTTTATGGATCATAAAAATGATTATAAATTATTTATTGTAAAATCTGTGTTGTATCATATTCTTACTGTGTGGGATAGTCAACATATAAAATTTGCAATTAGTCCAGACATGCCAAAAAAAATTAATCAAATTTTAATCTAGTTCAAAGTTTGTGCTATGAAATAGAGGTATTGATTGCTGTTTAATGTGCAATATGCAATATTTCAGCTTATACAAAGGATACTTTGTTGATAAGTACTAAGAAGATGCTGCTTTGGAAAATATGTCTTAAGTTGAAAATGGAAAGATGTGGAGTACCTGCACATGAGACAAAGTCTTTAAATACATGGTAAAAACAAAGCAATGGAACAACACTTTTATTGTTGTTCTTCATCTTGCAGTCACCTCGATGCTTTCAACAATAAGATGTGCTTATACCTCAAAGTAAGTTCAAGATGGTCCCTAGCACCCATTTGAGCGGAATTCATTGCTAAATGTCAAGCAACACTACATCCATATTTTTAAGGCATGAGCTCAAAAAAAGATACATGTAACAAAGAGTATAACATGAAACATCTACAATGGCTGAAAATTACAGTCACATGACACAATCTGCCATGGAAACACACAGGAAAAACACAAACAAGACAAAAGACAAATATAAACACAAGATTGCTACGCGTAGCTATGTCCAGCGCCGCCGCAGAAAAGTCAATAAAGTCCCATTTCTCATGTAAAATTTTGAGAATCAAAATGGCGGCAGGATATGATCAACTGCATTAGGTGGCAAATAGCTAAGCACAATTTCAGCAAAATCCCTTAACTGGAGTATAACGAGATGTGTCCAGAAAGTCTCCCTATGTTGTAGTATGCATTAAGTCGATAAAGTCCAATGACTCCCTTATAATTTGTTGAATCAAAATGGCGATGTGATATGATCTAGTACTAATGATGACTAACAATCCTGTAAAATTTGAATGAATTCTGACCAGCGGTTTCTGAGGAGTTGCGTCCACAAGATTTCCATTGCATAACAATGTGGAAATAATCAAAGTCCCATAACTCCCACAAAATTTGACAAATCAACATGGCAATGCGATATGATCTAGTACTAGTGGTGACTAACAATCCTGTAAAATTTGAATGAATTCTGACCAGCGGTTTCTGAGGAGTTGCGTCCACAAGATTTGCCATTG
>MJUU01009991.1:26685-37013 GCA_002080025.1 Modiolus philippinarum | reverse complement strand
AAGGGTTTATGGATTTTCTTCAAAATTTCAGGGTGGGTAGATCTTGATATGCTGAACATTTTTGCAATTTACACTTGACCTTTATCTGTTACACTTTGAAATAAAAAATAAAAAATGCAAAAATTTTGAAAATTTAACAGAAAAAGGGCTATAACTCAGAGATGGGTTTTCAGATTTTCTTCAAAATTGCACAATGAATAGATCTCATCATGCTGATCACTTTGACACCATGTCAGATTTTTTATATCTGTAATGGTTTTCGAGTTATTAGCCAAAAACTGCAATTTACCCCTTTGTTCTATTTTTAGCAATGGCGGCCATGTTGTTCAACAGAGGGACAAACTGAACACCAGTTGGAGAAGCCATACCCTGATGATGATTCAGGCCAATTTTGGTTTAATTTGTCTCAGCGGTTTCAGAGGAGAAGATGTTTGAAATTGTTGACGGACGGATGGACGACGGATGACGGACGCATAGTGATGGCAATAGCTCACATGGCCTTTTAGGCCAGGTGAGCTAAAAACTGGTCACCTTCATTCAGAAAAAAATTGGATGTGAATCTAGGAATTTTATTGCTATGGCCTTGTTTGCATATAGCAATCAGTCTTTCAAAGGTTGTATTTTCTGATAATATAATCATATGGATTTACAAATTTTCTGTCCCTAGAGCTCATAACAATTGGAAATGGAAACATATTAATCTCAGGAAATATATTGCTGTAATATGTGACAGCTTATTCCCTGGAAAAACAGGATCTTTAACATGGAACTAATAACTTTAGCAACACTTTTCAATAAAATTCATATTTTTCATGAATAGTCAATATACAATATTAAAGATGTACAGTTGACAATATAAACTACAAAGGCATTATTTATAATCGAGATAAACCATATCCATTTCTTCCTTTAAAGTCGTCAGACATTGTTGTCACAGGGGACGCAGTTTTTACTGTCTAATAGAATTGTAATATGAAATTATGGAAATGAAAATACTGCAGACAATCTGTTTTAAGCTTTAAAACAAATCCATAGGGACTTCTTTTCTGATAAGTATTTTGTTTGAATGTTTAGAATTCACCTGATCAAATCTTATAATGCATATTTAGTAGTTTTAACTGGTATTAGAATAAGATAAAACTTCACTTTAAGTATGAGAAATTAACAGATACAGTCAAAGTACTATTCGCTGTGTTCTAATTTTCGTGGATTTCGTGGTTCGTTAAATCCATGAAATTAAGTTCCCAATGAAATGCATTTTCCTCTTAGAGTTTAATGTATAAAATTCGAAACCATGAATTTAAGTACCCAAAAAGTAATGATATTTATGAATACCACAAAAATTGATGTCCATGAATAAAAGTACTTCCACAGTATTTGTCAAAATTAATGGCCTCCTTCGTGGAATTTGTCGGTATTGCTACACCACATCATCGGGTCTGCAGATTGATTTCCGAGGCCTCTTTCATTACTGCTGTACCTCATTTTGATTGCTGAGGTCTCTGGCAGAATTGCTGTACCTCAATATGGGTTTAAAAATTGATGGCTAAGGCCTTTAAAGGTATTGCTGTATCTCATTATGGGTCTGGATATTGATGACATCTTATTTTACCAAAAAATTTCATCTTGGTACAAAAATTTTAGACAAATGAACAATTCATATTTCTTGATTGGTACTTTTTTATTACCTTAGTTTCAAAATTATCAATTTCCCCAACACGGAGATTATCATTCCTAACTCTACTGCATAAAGGGTGCATGATTCAAAGATAATTTGTTACCGGAGAGCTAGTACCAATTTATCAGACTTTCCAATTAGGCATAGTAATCTCTGTGTGCCTTAAAAATCAGGGTTTCAAAAAATTCATTGTTATAGATATGAAAAAGAAAGGAAATGGGGTAAATGTCAAGCAGAAAACATCCCCTCTCCAGGTTAAAATGACCCAAAACAAGAATCATTTATATCAGTCATTTTCGGAAAAATTTGAAGTTTTAATACAAACAGTGGTTCAAGAATTTCTCTTTTTAACTTAATAAATTCCAATAGCAATTAATGTTGAGTTGCTTCCGGACAGGGGAAGTTTGTGACCGCATAAAACCAGTTTCACCCACTATTTCTTTTAAAATGTCTGTACTAAGTCAGGACCATTGTGGTTTACAATTTTTTCTGTTGGTTTTGCCCCTACTTGTCTTTTTGCCCTTTGGATTTTGAGGGCCGAGAAATATCTTTTTTGATATTTTTTGGTATTTTTGCTATTTCCCTTCAAATGGGTTCGGAAATAATGAAGGAATTTGGCTTATACTCGAAATTCAGCAACCTGTCTGCATGTTTATTGTATTATAATTGTGTAAAATTCTGTTGGCTTTATTTTTCACCATTCACCAAAAATACACCTTTTTGATACAATCGTCCTATAAATTTGTCCTTATACAATTTAAATCTATATCAATCAATATTGTGCTTTGCTTGTTGAATAAGTCCTCCATAGACCCTATGTTTGGTGAAAAAAATTCTATTCATTCCTTTACAAAATATATTCTTTTTTGTGTCCTGACCCCAGTTTTCACGACTATTTAAATCCACAGGAATAACAACATTCTCTGCATGCCTTCCGTTACCCATCAATAAAGCTCTCAGGTAATCTACCTTGATTCTTAACAACTTTAAATTTAAAGTACTCTACACTTAGACTATCTGATCCACGATGTATAAGTGACATGTCTATACCATCAATATAATACAAATTTAGTTAAACCCCTACAACTCAATATATAAATTTAAATGTTCTTACTACTTTCTATTTGAGGCTGAAAAACCTGAGTTATTAATAAAATATTTTATTCTTCTCAACGGCACAAGCCAGTTTGAATGGTACGATTTTATGCTTGAAAAATAAAAATTACAAATTTAAAGAATTCATACAAATTTTACATTTAGTACATAACTTGTTTTCATCCAATTTAAGCATAGGATGCCTGCCTGTATGTAGTATAGCTTTACAAATGTATTTTGACAATTTTACTATCATAAACTGACATTTGTTTGCTATGAAATGTACAAAATCAACTAAAAACAAATGTGTTATAAAAATATCTCCTATAATCTTAAAATACAAACAATTTGACATAATGAGGACTTCTGTATATTGTGTAGCCTTGGGTCAGTCAGGATAATTAGAGATCGTGGCGTTTGCTAACAACTTCATGTTTCCCTGAACAAACTGTGATTTTTTTAACAATGTATATTTTAATTTAAAAATGTCTTAGTCTTGTATATGTTCTGATTTTATTACTGAACTGACCAAAATAGACTATGAGTGAATAGTATGGACTTTTTCATCAGCATGTGTGACTAGTGATCATGCTTTCCCTTCCGGAGCACCTGCAAATACCTCAGTTTTGTAGGGGTTCACATTGGTAATGCTTTAGTTTTCATGCATTCTTTTTTCAGTCTAATTATTTTTTTTTTACTTTTGACTTTCTCATGTAGTGTCATTCAGATACTAGAGACTCAGATACTGAGCCTGAATCGCTCACCTGACAAACATGCTTATGCTGATGACCAAAAATGTTTTCCTACAGGGTCTAATGTTAAGCTATGTTCTCTACTGACATCTATGTTTTTGTCAGATTCAATTGAAATAAGTATTCTTTGTTAATATCTTTCCCTACATTACTCCAATATAGTTAAGTTAAATTTGCTTTAATGGTTTTCAGAGTAGATGATGAAAATGAAGATTTTCCTTTAGGATCCTATGTTAAACTATGTTCCGCGCTGGCCTCTATGTTTTTTTTATCGAATCAAAACAAAATGAGCAATCTTAGTTATGGATCTTCCATATATCATTCCTGTAAAGTTTGGTTGAATTTGCTTCAGTGGATTCAGAGGAGAAGATGAAAATGTAAAAAGTTAACGGCCGGACGCCAAGTGATGGTAATAGCTCACACTGACCCTTTGGGTCAGTGAGCTAAAAATAAAATTGGAAGTCTTATTTATTGACTTCAAATTTAGCCCTTATACCACAACTTACGTATGCATTTCACACCATTTGTATTTCTGTAAACGTCGAAATATTTACAGCAGCTTTATTTTTGCTACATTTGAATTAAGAGACGAAGTGCAAAAACTAAAATTGTTGCAAATATTTTGATATGATTTCCTGATTTTTTAGCTCAACAGACAACCAGCCAACAAATTCAAAACTGCATGAAACTGAATTTATTTTGAAATTCCTAAATTCTGATCACATCGTCTAATATTTTAATTCAAAATAGCACTATTAATATTTTAATATTTGAAAACAGGTTTACAATTTATCTGTCAAATCAGTTTTATATTTTTATGTAAATTATGTTTAAAGTTTAAAAAAGAAAAAAATAACTTGAGCCGCTCACTGGTACCTACCTTTCCAGCTATATGTTACAGTGTGGCTCTCATTTGTCCTCAGATTATCCTCCAAATTCTTAACCTAGATGGAATTTAATCAAAACATTTTACACTTGTTCAGGTGAAGAAAGTCAAACACAATTAAAGCTTAGATTAGCTAATCTATGTCATACCTGAATGATTTCTATTAACTATCAAATTGCTGTGATTGGTCAGGCATGAAAAGGTATGAAATACTAAAAATTATTAATTAAAAAAAGTAAACAAAATGAATTTCCCCAATATGGAATACACAAACACAAGATTATGTAATTCTGTTAAATTTTTCACCTGGAGGGAAAATACAATGTTGAACAGTTTATGCAAATAAAAACATATGGTAATAATTCTATCCTTTTCCACATGATAATGAAGAAATATAAAATATGCATTTATCATATGCTTATAAATGTTTATGTTTGTATTGTTTTGTGTATTGCATGTGTTAATTTGTGAGTTTGAAAAGCTTTAAATGCTCATGTTATTTGTTAATTTGTAAATAAAAAATAAAATTTCCTTACTTACTTATTTAATCTGCTTCCAGCATGAACTTGTACAATATTTTCCTTTCAAGGAAATTAAATCAAGAATCTTCAGAGTGGAAGCTCTTCCAAATACATTTTGAGTGCAATGGTAATTAAATTGGTGGGGGTGGAACACCAGTGAATTTTTTTTTTTTTCTGTTGGTGGTGGATGAATTTCTATTGTATTGGTGAGGGGTGGAACACCAGTGAATTTTTATTTTTTTTCTGTTGGTGGTGGATGAATTTCTATTGTATTCTAATAGTTGAATTATATATTTTAATTTTTTTTCTCTTGGTGGGGGGTATAAAAATAAGTGGTGTTCTACCCCCTGGTGGGAATTTTTACTGGAATAGCCCTTACTAACAAAACAGTCTATTTCTCAAATTTCTATTAAGGTTTCACAATAGGTGTTGAAACATTTATTCTCCTCTCTACAGTGAGAACATGTCCCATGAAATTTCCCCCCAAATCTATTCGGAACATAATCGTCGATGTTTTTCATTGAATCATGGGTACCACAGTTTCTAAAACCCGTTGCTTCCATGTTTTTATCATGAATTTGTCTAATGTGCATTTACTCCATCACTTCATTGCATATTAAACAAGTTGATTATGAAATTTATCAAACTGAGTGAAAAAAATTTTGCAAATGTTTAAAACCCATGCATGCCGAGCTTTTGAACATTTGAAAATTTATTGAAAGAGACGTGAGAAATTTCATAACCAACTAGTTCTCGTTTTAGAAACTATATCTGTCTTCAAGATTGCAACAAAGGTCAGAAATTATTCTGATGGTTGAAATAACACAGCCCATGATGAGCAAATTGAAAGGTTTTTCATATTTGCCCCTTTTTTTGCTTCAAATCAGACCAGATAAATAACTACAAAATACCTGAATACTATACTAAGGCTTCAAATCCAACCTATATCTTGTGTCCAATCTGTTTATTCTCCAGTTGGTGTACATACAATAAACATATATGAGAAATATTTACAACCAGTATTACTTGAAGCTGTCCATATGTTCACCTGTCTCCTCAACCTAATATACAGTCACTACAAAAGATTTACACCAAATTTAAATGAAATCAAACATTTATTAACATGTCAAATCTATTCAGAATTTTTTATGACTCGATTTTGACCAAAATTGAAAAGCTTGTTTTCAAGAGGTTTTAACTCTATGTTTATACAAGTTATTACTAATAAACATTGATTTTAATGTTAAATTCTTAAAACAATTTTTGTGTCCAAGTCCTCGATAGATTGTATTCAAGAGCACTTATAAGATATATGTATATAAGTATATAAATCTATGTTTTCTTTGCTGTTGAGTACAGGTCACATGGCATAAAAAATCCATCTTGTTTAACTAATCCAATATTGTTGGCTTTGGAATTTCTTAATGTGAATTAATGCAAAAATTTATTATATATAATCTTAGAAAAAAATTTTGCTTGCTTTAAAATGATTGATTGATTGATTGATTGATTGATTGACTGATGTTAATGCCAACTTCAACAATATGCACAACTAGGCATTGCGTTTTAAAATCCTATGAAGTTTGGTTGGAACTGGATCAACTGAAGTAGTGCCCACAAACTACATTTGAAGAAATTTTAAGTCAAATACTAGCAAATCTTCTAGTGAAATCATATGTTATATGTGTAAAGAGTTGGAAACAGCATGAGCCAGGCCAACTTGCCCGAGGCAGCTAGGCTAATTTGAAATAAAAAATATGTCCATGGGATACATATGCCTCCATCAGATAGATATCGGCAAAGAGGAGGAAGATGAGTATCTAACTTGAAAAGTGAAGACACAGTATACCGTATAAGTGGTTATTTTCGCGGAACGTAAATTTCGCAATTTCTTTCAAAATTGATGGACTTTATTTTTGTGGGACTCAAATTTTCGCAATTGCTTGTCATTTACTGTATAAAGTCTCATATAAATTAAATTTCGCGGTATGCAATTTTTGTGTCTTCAAAATGGTCGCGAATAAAGCAAAAATAAAGTCCACTTATACGGTAACTCATAACAAAGCTTCAGCTCAAAAATATCAAATCATTTGTGCATACACAAGCTGAGAAATCCTTGACTAAAATTTAAAACTTACATACGTATGGACGGACAAGGATAAAACTTCACGCCCCATTGCTTAACGACAGGGACATAAAAAAATTTTGCATAGTCATAAGGAAAACATCTACAAATCTAGGAATATTGAATATAGGATGGCAACATTTAGATGAGTTTCCTATCCTGGTGTGTAACTGAAGATTTTTTAAAATAAATACTCTGCATTAAAGAAAAATATTTTAAATGTGCTTTTTGTGAATCTTGAGTGGTATAACAATGAGCCATATACTCAGGAGGATAGGTCTCTATACTGATACTCCATGCTGAATTAAGGCTGGAATATGTGGTTTCAGACATGTTCGGAGGAAAATTTAACCAAAATTTACACAACAAAAAATTTTTAAGTACCATCAAACATGAAGTTGGCATGCCAGAGATCCAAAACTCTGTAACATGGTCTAAGTCTCCATACTTTACTCCGTGTTGAAGTGCAGGTTCTTGAAATTTTAAGAAGGCAAAAAATACTCCCAAGTTCTGTCAAACAGGAAGTGGCCATGTGAGAGATCCCAAACTCTTTTTACACTGTAAAGTTTCCCATACTGACTGCAAGATAGCTACGATATGTTGTTCCTAAGAAAATTGCAGTCTGCCCCAAAAACTTTTTTCATTACTAGTTCTTCAGGCTAGTTGAAATAACAGAGTTACTAGTCTGAATCCCATTTTACTTGTCGTAAAAAAAAAATTGTACAGAAATGTAAGGGAATGTAGATTTGGAAAATGCAATATAAAATTTCTGCAGCAAAAATTCTTGCTAGTCCAGTCGGACTAGTAGTTGAAAATTTACCATCTGAATTCAAATTTCCTACTCTTGGGCATCGGACTAGTGCCTAATGGAACAGACTGAAAATGTGACAGAAATTTTATTTGACCCCAACGTCAGATGACTTCTTACAAATGGAAGTGGCAGTCTGTGCCTTTAGCCACTAGCCCTACGCCAGAGACTAGTAAAATCAGTCTTGGACTAGTAAAAATCTGAAGTCGCTAGCCCGGTGGGCTAGTTACAATTTCACCTTATTTACAAAAAATCTTCTATAAGGGCTAGTGAAATTGAGTTAGGGCTAGTACAACGCGGGACCTTACTAGCCCCATAGGGCTATTGAATGAAAAAGTTTTTGGCACAGACTGAAGTGGGCATGAAAGAGATTCTCAATTCTTTTTACAGGGTAGGTGCCCATAATGATACTAAATCTATCTCCAAATTTCAGAAGACTGGAATAAGTGGTTTCATAGTAAAATATAACAGAAAGATATCCTAAACTCTATTACATGGTCTCCATATTGATACTCTATGTTGAATTGCAGAAGGCTAGGATTAGGTTGCCGAGACAATTGTGACAGTAATTTTCAAGAAGCAAAAAATAAAATTCTGTCAAACATGAAGTTGGCATGCAAGAGAATTTTTTTTTACTGTTCAGGTCACTTTACTGAAACTCAATGTTGAATTGCAGAAGGCTTGGACATGTGATTCCAGAAAAAAAATGTGAGAGAAACACAAAAAATATTCAAGTCAACAGGAAGTTGGCATACAAGAGCTTCAAAACCCTCTCACACTGTATAGATCCCCTTACTTATACATGTTATACTTCATGATAAATTGCATAAAGCCAAGAAATGTGGATCCCATTTAAAATGTGACAGAAATTTTTCGTAACACAGACGACAACACCACAAGCTTACGCAAGACCAGGGATAGTAATCATTAACCCAGGCAACATCATAAGGGATATAACTCTGTGAAAAAGGGTCAAGCATTTGCACAATAAGGCTTTGTGTTCCACAATCCTGTGAAGTTTGGTTTTAATCTGACCAAAGATGAAGAGCAGTCAGGCAACCACAAAGTTTGTGACAGATGACAAATGGCCAAGACAAAAACAAAAGCCTCCCCCTCATAAGCGGAAAAGGAGGGGGGGTTGGAGATAACTACCAGTATGCTAAAACATTAAAAAAAACAGAATCATACAAATATGTTAACACATCCAAATTTGACCCTTTTGGCATCATTCCATCATTGGCCACAAAATCCAGATTCAAGTCCATCATTTTTACACAAAAATTTGTATATACTGATACATCATCAAATAATCAAATATTAAAAAACAGAAAACAAATTTGCAAAGACAAAAAGAGAGCCATGCAGACTCCAAAAATGTGGTTTATTTACAAAAAGACATACAGTTAATACCTAGATTTAATACATACCAGATATCACCGAAAAATTAACTATAGGTCCCTTACAAATTAGCAAAATAATTTAAAACAACAAAAGCACATATATAACTTTACATGATTACGCAGACAACAGCTGGAAATAGTCCTAAGGATAAATAATGTTTTTACTATATCTGTCAGTGTAGCAGCCAGAATGGCAAGGTCAATATACTATTAGGTCTGTTCTGGATTGTAGGCAACTAACTGTACAAATCAAAATTGAAAATTTCTTTTAAATAAAAGAACAACAACATGCAAATATGATACATCACCATCGAAGCAACAAGAGGCTCTCAAGAGCCTGTATCGCTCACCTGGCCCTTGATAAAAATAGACATTTTATGTTAAAGAGCCCTTATATATTATAAATATCCAATATCCGTAATTAGTTAAAGGGGAGAAGACCTCTGTTAGTTTAACATTGGACCCCATGGGAAACACTAAGTTCCCCGCTGGTTGCCATGTTGGATATTGCGTTGACCGGAAAAACACCTTTTTTGCAAGGGACCACTCAATGACTATTGCGGCCAAGTTTTGTTCCAATTGGCTTAGTACATTCAGAGGGGAAGATCTTTGAATGTGTTTTCCCATAGGGTCCAATGTTTAAACTATGTCCCCCACTGGCGGCCATGTTGGATATAGTGCGATCCTGAAAAACACCTTTTTTGCAAGGGACCACCTAAGGACTTTTGTGGCCAAGTATGGTTCCAATTGGCTCAGTAGTTTCAGAGAAGAAGATCTTTGAAAGTGTTTTCCCATAGGGTCCAATGTTAAAACTATGTTTCCCCCTGGCGGCCATCCTGAATATCGCGCTGACCTGAAAAACATATTTTTTGCAAAGGACCACCTAAGGACTATTGTGGCCAAGTGTGATTCCAATTGGCCCAGTAGTTTCAGAGGAGAAGATCTTTGAATGTGTTTTCCCATAAGGTCCAATGTTAAACTATATCCCCCGCTGGCAGCCATGTTGAATGTAGCGCAATCCTGAAAAACACCTTTTTGTAAGGAACCACCCAAAGACTATTGT
>MJUU01009990.1:33341-55515 GCA_002080025.1 Modiolus philippinarum | reverse complement strand
AAAAAAAAAAAAAAAACAACCAAAAAACATAACAAACACTGCTCGTCATTTTGGACTAGGCATGATGCTTATGATGTTTCATCTCAACATTTAGAACTGCTGAAAAATATGTGTGCAAAAAAGTGCCAAAAATGTTTTGCTAATGTAGCATATCATGTAATGTTAGTCTCTCTATTTGTTATAAAGGATTCAGAATACCATCATGTGTCAAATCAGTTTTTTTAGTTCGCCTCAAAGAAGTTGAGGGGGACTATTGGAGTACCCTCTGTGTCCCCGTCTATGTCTGCATTTATGTACGTGTCCGTGTCCACATTTTGGTGTATATCTCAGCAACTATGCATGGTAGGGTCATCAAACTTTGCATGAAGGTGCATCTTGGGTTGACTCACAGCCTCCCCCAAAATTAGGCTTCTTGGACATATATTTTCCCCATGAATGACTTACATTCAAGTTTACGTCCGAGTTAGATCTCAGTCACTATACATGTTAGGATCATGTAACCTTGCATATGCATGCATCTCTGATGGTAGGTCAACATTCAGGCAAAATTAGGTCACTTTGACCTATATTTCCACTTGAATGACTTACATTCAAGTTTACGGCTGAGTTAAGATCTCAGTACATATACATGGTAGGATCATGTAAATTGGGTTATGCATGCATCTCTGATGATAGGTCAGCATCCAGGCAAAATTAGGTCGCTTTGACCTATATTTTCCGCTCGAACAAATTACATTAAGTTTATGTTCGAGTTCAGATCTCAGTCACTATGCATGGTAGGATCATGTAACCTTGCATATACATGCATCTCTGATGTTAGGTCAGCATCCAGGCAAAATAAGGTCACTTTGACTTCTATTTTCTGCTTGATTGACTTGCATCCAAATTTATTGAAGAGTTTAGATCTCTTTCACTATTCATGTGAGGAACATGTAAACTTGCATATGCATGCATCTCTGATGGTAGGTCAGCATTTAGGCAAAATTAGGTTGCTCTGACAATGTGCCATTAGGAGGTGAACTTTGTAATCGTTGATTACCTATATTTGTATTTTTGAAAGAAAAGCTTAATAATAGATCAGGGAAATTGTATTACAAATTTAGAGAAGTAAAGAGAAAGGAGATTTAAACTTTCAAAAAAATATGTGGTTCAGGTTTTCATTTAATGTAATTTGACAATATTTAAACAGTGCTGATCATGATCCAGAATACAATTCAGTGTACAGAATTCTCTTTGTTTTGCTTCCAGGCTTACAACTAGTGTTATCCTTTTGAAGTAGATCATAGACACCAGATCTGATTCATTGTAAAACACTCTCTTTGCTTTTCTTACAGACATGTGAAGATAAAGTGCAATTTGTGATATCCCGACGAAGTCGACCACAGACCCCAGATCTGATTCGCTCTACCTCATGTGAAAGTACTTCTACTACTACAAATACAGATATACGTCCTGAAAAGTTTTACCAATGTCATACGTGTAGGGAAAGACTTGTAACTATTACTAAGGTCTGATACAGTTGTGTTATTTTTTTATACGCCCGCAAAAATTTTGAGGTCGTATAATGATATGGTGCTGTTGTCGTCGTCTGTAGACACTTCTGTTTTTGGTCAATAACTTAAGTTCCAGTTGATCAATCCTTACCAAATTTTAACACAATGTTCCTTGGCACAAAAGGAAGGCCTGCATGTGTTTTTAGTATTGTAGCCCCTCCCGTTTTCAAAAAGGGACAACTTGGGCGTTTTCATATATTGGGCTGTAGAATCTTTATTATTTATCAGAATTTGATGGGGTTTCTTTCTGTGTACTCCTGAGAAAATTTCCAGTCTGAAGTAAGTCAACGGATTTCGTCCATCGTCCATCGTCCGTCCGTCCGTTGTCCATCCGGCGTAAACTTTTCATTCAAAGATCTTCTTCTCTGAAACTACAGGGCCAATTGAAACCAAACTTGGCCACAATAGTCCTTAAATGGTCCCCTGCAAAAAAAGTTGACTTTCAGATCCGCGCTATATCTAAGATGGCTGCCAGCGGGGATCATAGTTTTAACATTGGACCCTATGGGAAAAGACATTCAAAGATCTTCTCCTCTGAAACTACTGGGCCAATTGAAACCAAACTTGGCCACAATAGTCCTTAGGTGGTCCCCTGCAAAAAAGTTGTTTTTCAGATCCGCACTATATCCAAGATGGCTGCCAGCGGGGATCATGATTTTAACATTGGACTCTTTGGGAAACACATTCAAAGATCTTCTCCTCTGAAACTACTGGGCCAATTGAAACCAAACTTGGCCACAATAGTCTTTAGATGATCCCCTGCAAAAAAGTTGTTTTTCAGATCCTTGCTATATCCAAGATGGCCACCAGCGGGATCATAGTTTTAACATTGGACCCTATGGGAAAAGACATTTAAAGATCGTCTTGGCCACAATAGTCCTTAGATGGTCCCCTGCAAAAAATTGTTTTTCAGATCCGTGCTATATCCAAGATGGCTGCCAGCGGGGATCATAGTTTTAACATTGGACTCTATGGGAAACACATTCAAAGATTTTCTCCTCTGAAACTACTGGGCCAATTGAAACCAAACTTAGCCACAATAGTCCTTAGATGGTCCCCTGCAAAAAACTTGTTTTTCAGAGCCGGGCTATATCCAAGATTGCATCCAGCGGGATCATAGTTTTAACATTGGACCCTATGGGAAAAGACATTCAAAGATCTTCTCCTCTGAAACTACTCAGCCAATTGAAACCGAACTTGGCCACAATTGTCCTTAGATGGTCACTTGCAAAAAAGTTGTTTTTCAGATCTGCGTATCAAGATGGCCCCCAGCGGGGATCATAGTTTTAACATTGGCCCCTATGGGAAAAGACATTCAAAGATCTTCTCCTCTGAAACTACTAGGCCAATTGGATCCAAACTTGGCCAAAAGAATTGTATCCCATCCAAAATAGCTGCTAGTCTGGAACATAGTTTAACTTATGATAATATAACATCAATGTCTATTTACAAATTTGAAAATAATGCCCTTAAAACATTTGGACTATTTTAACTGCATATGTCAGCTGTGGCCCAGGTGAGCGATACAGGCTCTTTAGAGCCTCTTATTAAGGAAATGTTGACATGCTTTTAAATTGTAGTATAACATTAATTTTTTTGGTGCATTTTTCTCTACCTAAACTGGATTGATATGTAAACTTGTTTGGATAATGCATGTACATGTATATACAACATATACATGAACTGCTGAACAGATCCCTTTAATTGTCAGTCCTAAGTAAAATTAACTTCCTGTTAAATGAGATGAGGACTTCTTCACAAAATGAATTGAGACATTAAACTTTTTTCTGAGCTTGTACTAGATAGATTGATATAAATCTTGGTATGCAACTTCAATATCACAAGTTGTACAAGACCTTTTATTATATGTGTACTTCTGTTTCTATGTATAAAGTAAAGAAATGTACCTGCTCAATAAAACATCATATTGCACAATTAATCATGATAAATCTATAACGTTGATTGACATTTCCAAGCCACACCCTTCCACACCAACAATAGTTAAACAACTCCCCTTTTGTTATCACCTTTGACTTAAGCAATGTAATCAAATGTAGTTAAACAAATATAGCACTTCTATACTTGATCAATATGGGGTTTAAGGGAGTGCAAAAGATAATATATAAACCCTCAATCAATATTACTTAATTGCTCTGTTAAACCCCATATTGATCTCGTGAAAGTGCCATAATTGTAAATTATTGTCTATGTGTTTTGTCAATTGGAACACCATCGGGTGCAATATCCTGTTTATGCCCTAATCAAAACAGAAACAAGTTATATTTTTACATTGTAGGATTCAACAGAAACACTAGGTATAAGTTTAGCTGGTGGTATAAACAGTCCTAGAGGTGATAAACCTAAGTATATCATGTTGCCATGCCAACCAATAATACATTTATGTTGCTTTATTATAGGATCCCACAGAAACACTAGGTATAAGTGTGGCTGGTGGTATAAATAGTCCTAGAGGTGATAAACCTAATTATATCATGTTGCCATGCCAACCAATAATACATTTATGTTGCTTTATTATAGGATCCCACAGAAACACTAGGTATAAGTGTGGCTGGTGGTATAAATAGTCCTAGAGGTGATACACCTATTTACATCACCAATATAAATCCTAATGGTTGTATGGGTCGATCTAAACAGGTCAAGGTATAGTATTATAATTTAATCACAGATAAGTGGAGCATAGAAATTTTGACTTCAGTATAAAAAAAAATTGACAAGTCAACAGTAAATGAAGAAATGAAAGTTTCTGCATATTTAGTAAAACAATTTATCATATATTTTGTTAGTATTACATAAGTTTTGAATATATGTTACATTTATGACGTCAACCCCGTATCGCATACCCTGTATCGCATGGCAAAATCCGTATCGCATACCCTGTATAACACCCCTATTGGGAACATGACGTCATAAATAGAAAAACCTCGGGTGACATCCGCTTCTAAAAAGAAGCAGATGACATCGGCATCTTTGAAGTTAAGAAACTCGGTAAAAAAAGAACAGAGTTTATTGAACACGTTCTAGTTTAGATATTGATGAGTTGAATAATTATATTAAACCAAAAATTACAACTGACAAGTTGCAGTAAAAAAATAGACAGAAACAATTTCAAAATTATTGCGTTTAATTAAGCAATTTTATTTTTCTTTACATCTTGAAATTAAGCAAACGGTTAAAAGATTTAATGTGCAGACAGAGAAAAGATACCCGAAAAATTTTGAAATCATAACTTCTAATGATGAAGGTATAGTCTTGGATCAAAAGTATTCAGAAAAAATAACTTTGGGGTACTAAGCAGCAGTTTTCGAAAAATTATTATATGACATTTTTTTTCAATGAGCTATATTTAAAAAAATTCAGAAAGTTTTTTTTTTATATTTATTTTATTGTATTCGGCCTTTGTGTACATATCTTTATTTTCTTGAGATTTAAATAAAGAGTGACAAAGTGATCAAAAGTAACATCGTTAATTTTTCACTCTATGATGAAATCAACAGAATATATTATTTGACTCAAAAACATTGAAAACTTATTTCTCACTTTTGACCAAACAGTTCCTATTTTTAGCGGTGTGAGATTTCCTTGTCCTGCACTAGTGTAAGACAAAAAATCACGTGCAGTTTACTGGCAAATATTGTTTTTGCACATGTAGGCTCTGTAGTCTACATCTGCCCTCATAAGAGACCATAAGTGGATTAAATCTACGTATTGTAAAATTGTTATATCATTTAAGGTAAAAGTTTCAATGAAAATGCAGGCAAAGCCGTCTTTTAAAATTTGGCACGCTCGGGTATACATTCCTGATTTTATGACGTTACAAAAAGGGACATAACTCCTTGTGTAAACAGACGAAAAAGGGGCGATGTTTTGTGTGGATTTTAGTATATTTCAGGGTAAATACAGTGAGAAATAAAATCAAACACCATTGGAAGTGCGAGACGATAATCTCAGACACCCTCGGGTAAGATTTCAATCATCTCGGACTCAGAAAGCTTCGTCCGAGACTGGAAATCTTACCCTTGGGTGTCTGAGATTCCCTTGGCTCGCCCTTCCCCTGGTGTTAGATTCTTAATGTCTTGCATCTTTCCATAAAAATCCATCAAGAAATGACTTCAATAGCTTCAATTCAAATAAAAAAAGGAAAAAAAATCTGAATACTTACATCCATAGACTGTATATTTGCTTTGTAAAAAACAGTATTTAGGTAAGCAAACATTACAATGTTATATGTCTAAATGTTGCAAATTAAAAAAACACAAGGACCTTTTAAGTTGTTGAAATATATGATAAAGTGTATAATACATGTCAAAATCTGTATCAGATACCGCATCAACCCTCGACCAATATCACCCCTCAGGCCTTCGGCCCTCTGGGTGATATTGGATTCTCAGGTTGATATGGCATCTGATACAGATTTTGCCATGTATTATTCCCTATTTATCAACAATGATAAGGATAAAATATGGCAAGTGCATTAAAATTCTGCCAGTTATCAAGATGTTATACTAAAAACAAAGTTGATGTACTTTTTACTGAATAAAATTTTGTTTCACATATTTTACAGAAAGGAGACATACTTCTGTCTATAAATGGAGTCAGTTTGTTGGCCTTAACTCATAATGAGGCAGTAACTCAAGTTAAACTCAATGCTGAGTCAAAGGTCATCTGCATTAAAATTATTGAAGGTCCAGAGACATCAAATGGCCCTGGAAACTTCACACCTACATGGTTGTTTTGGCAGCAAATGCCCAGGTGAGTGAAAATACCCCTGGAAGTATCACTTTTAAATTGCTAATGGGGCAACAAAATAATCATTTCTCTGGACACACTAACATGACTTTTAATATTTTTATGCCCTGCCCACGAATGATGTGGAAGGGGCATATAGTGTTACCCTTGACCGTCCTTCCCTCTGTGCGTCCGTATGTCCGGTTAAGTTTGGTGTAAAGGTACATTTCTCTGAAACTGTAAGGTATAGAACATTGATAGTAGGTCAGTAGGTAGATCTTTGATAGTGATACATAGTTCACTCGGCAGTTTGACTCTTTGACCTACATTTTATGCTTCAGTGACTTTGGTAAAGTTTTGCGTTAAAGTCCATTTCTCAACAACTACACATATTAAGACAATGATGTTTCATCAAAATAATTGTCTTGATAAGTACTACCCAATCATTGACAATTATGTGGCTTTGACCTACATTTTACGCTTCAGTGACTTTGGTTAAGTTTTGCATTTAAGTCTGTTTTTCAACAACTATGTATTGTAGCATCATGATATTTCACTGAAACATTCATCTATAGAAGAACTACTGGTTTCACTAACAATTTGGAGTCCATGACCTCCATTTTATGCATGAATGCCTTCGGTCAAATTATGAGTTCAGGTTGATTTCTAAACAACTTCACATTTATAAAACAATGTTGTTTCAGCAAATTAATCATCTTGATCAATAAATTTCAAATGATTGACAGTTAAATGAATTTGTCTTATAATTTTATGTTTGAGTGACTTAGATTATCTTTTGAGATAAATTTATTGGCTGGGGCATGGCTTACAGACACATTTTCTAGTTTTCTTTAATTCTAATGCTGTTGTCGTCAATTTCATTCTATGGGAGATCAAAGTGTTGTTCAATATGTGGATAAATTTATCTCGCAATTTCTTGAATATTGAAAATGTCACGAACTTCTCATCAAATAGCAAAATATACCTTAAATAAATTTATTTCAAGTATAGATAAATATAAAAAGTATTTACTCAAAGCATACATTGTTTATTTATCTTGAATCAGCTTTTATTGATTTGCTTTTGTTGATTTCCATGCAGTGTAAATTTCATATCCCGTGGCGTCACAGTATTGATTATAGAGGCCCATGGCGGGGTAGGAACTAAAACACAAGAAAATGTCATTAATTTTAGAATAAGAAAATAAAATCTATCATTTGCAAGTTGTTGATTATCATAGTTCTACTTTCTCAAGGGTTAAACATAAAAGTTCTTGCTAAAGATCGAACTTTTAGAGTTTAACCCTTTCAACAGTAGAACTATGATAATCAATGACTTGAAAGGATAGATACTATATATCATTACAAAGATTATAATGTATTTGACAAGGGAATACAGTGGAACCTTTCTAATCCAACACACTTTGGGACCATAAAAATGTGTCAGATTATACAGGATGTCGGAATACTCGGGTGTCGGATTAGACAGGTTTCACTGTATAATGAACTTCACTGTGAATTACAAAGTAGTAAGCAAAGAACTACAATGAACTTAACAAATTGGTAAATGAACTTGACAAGAAATTACAATGAAATTAATACTCAAAAAGGAATCATATTTAACTTAACAAGTAATTGCATTAAACTTAACAAATAATTGTAATGAACTCAACAAATAATTGTAATAAATTTGGCAAATAATTACAATGAATGTGCCAAGTAATTGCAATGAACTTGACACCTAATTACATTGAACGTGACAAGTAATTACAATGACATCATCAATGGATTACAAAAAAAAAAAATTAACTAGAAATAAGAATGATGCTCAAAAAGTAATTGCAACAAATATGACAATGAAGTAACAGAAAAGGGAGAGTGATATAAGGTGTTCTGGAATGGTAGGTATATCATGCATAGTGTGCAGCGATAATTAAATATGTAATGACAAAATCTATAAAGTAGTAACTTAATAAATCTTGATTGAAGATGCCTAGCCCTGCCTGTTAGAGAAACTTAACACTGCAACAATCAACAAGTTGTTATAAATGTAAATGTTATATATTGTAGAATAGATAAATTTGTCACTTTTTGAAATTATATCATAAATATTGAAATGAAGATCAATTTAGAGCTTAAATTTAAAATATTACAGGAATTGTCAGAATATAAAGACAGTTACATTGTTACGGAGTCCGAGTGGAAGTCTAGGATTTTCTGTAGTCGGGGGATGTGACAGTGAGATTGTTTCCTCCCATTCACTTCCTGTTTACGTGAAGTCTGTTGTATTAGATACACCAGCTTCAAAAGACGGCAGGTTAAAGTAAGTTCATAGAAGTTATTATTTAACCAAATTTAAGGATGTTCGCTGGTCAATTTTAAAATAACAAGGATATCAATTAAATGTGATTTTTTGTTGGAAAATTGAAAAAGAAATAACTGAAGCCGAAAAAATTGATAGGTTACCGATGAAAATTTTTAGATACATGTGTTTCAAAAAATGGCGGGAAACTGAACTCCTCTGCATTTTTCATAGGTTTAACATNTAGTGGATGGATTGTTTTCAAATCTTAGTATGATGTTTCTTGGAACATTCTTGAGAAACGTTTTTTTCCTTTAGGTTTTTGCCCAACCCATTTCAGAATTAGGGGCCAAAAAAGGGTTAAATGAGGTGTTTTCACATATTTGACTGCGAAAAATTAATATAGCACTCAGCTATTAGATTTTTGGTAACTTGTTTCCTTTCCCAGCTATGAGGGGCCGAACGGGGCCAAAATTGCGAATTTGCAGATTATGTAGAATTTTTATTTTTCATCGNAAAATGAAATTAACGAAAAAAATTAGGGGGTCACCGAGCAAAATATTATTAAGCTTTTGAATGGATAAAACCAGAGAAGTCCGAAAATCTGACAGAAATGCATAAACATGACCAGCGAACATCCTTAAACAAAAACATTGTGTGAGATAGGATATTTCTTTTCCTGTGATTCATATACAAAAACACATCTGTAGACAAAAGTGAAAAAGATATATAAGATAAATGTTGACAAAACAATCAATAAATTTTAAATGAATATATAGACAATATGTAGTTAGTGTCTTCTGTAGAGTTCGCGCTCTAGGCACAAAATACGTCTTTAATACTAGACTACATTTTATTCACTAAAGCATCAAATCAACATTTGACATATAAAACATTGTATAAACCAGACATCCAATTATAGAGAGGAAACACATCTTTTAACAGATAACAATTTCATACGAGGTGTAACCAAAACATGTCAACAGTAATTAAATTGTCCATTGTTATAAGTGCTGATATTACATTCCTCCTAACCAATTTAGAATGAAACTTTATCTTTTGAACGAAATTACGTATTTAAAGATAAACAAACATAAAGTTTATGAATGAAATTATTTCGGAACAGCTGTAAAATATTTACAATGTACTTTTAGAAAAAACAATAAATTCACATAGCATGCAAAAAGTAAATCATGATTAAAGTATCTCAGTCACACACATAGTCATCAAGGTATTTCGGTTTTCTCTTCTCCCTTTTCATACGTGTACTGTCACCTTTAGAAATTTGCTCATTGATGCACGTATGTTCATTCGCATTGTCTACAATATCATTGTCATCTTTTCGCGTTTCATATTTCTTAACATGTGTAACATTTCTCATCACAAAAACACCATCTGAGTTTTGTGCAGTAATAGCATTCCCGTTTGTGTTAACTTGATACTGTTCAGGTCTAAAATTAGGTGTAAGTTTATTCTAATTGAATTGTTTGATTAAAACACTGTCACCAACTTTTACATTATGTTGAACTGTATTGCGTTTATTGTCCGCATATATTTTACCCTTTTCTTTGCGAATATTGTCTCTTTCTCTCACTTTTGGATTATTATCTGCACGATTATTGTCAAATTCTGGAACTTTCGTTCTCATCTTCCGATTGAACATCAATTCTGCTGGGCTTACACCTGTTATAGCATGAGGTGTACTACAATATGCCATAAGGAATGTCAAAAGTTCGTTCTTCCAGTCTTTTCCGTCTATATACGCTGTGTGGATAGCTTTTAACAAAGTTCTATTTTGGTGCTCTACACTGCCATTTGCCTGCGGCCAGTAGGGTGTTACACGTCTATGTTCAATTCCATTTTCGGCCAAAAAGTTCTTAAATTCGTTCGACACAAACTGAGGTCCATTATCTGATGTAATTGTCTTGACCAGTCCATGTGTCGCAAACATATGTCTTAAACAGTTAATGATTTTACTGGTTGTTGTACTTTTAATCACAAAAACTTCAGTCCATCTAGAATAATAGTCCACAACAGCTAGCAAATTTTCACCTCCTGGAAACGGACCACATAAATCAATTGAAACATCTTCCCACGGTCCTTCTGGTAACTCTGTACGTTTCATAAATTCAGGTCTATTTGGTTGACTAACTACTTGACATGTATGGCATGACTTGCAAAATTGTTCGACATTTTTGTCCATTTCAGGCCACCACACTTTCTCACGCATTCTCATTTTCGTTTTCACAATACCCTGGTGTCCTTCATGGGCCAACACCAGGACTCGGGTTCTTAACTTTCTCCGTACGACGATTCTAGTACCCTTCATAACAATGTCATTAACTACAGATAATTCATTTTTCACGGTACGAAATTTTGGGTCACATTGATTCCATTTACCATTTAGCAAAGCTTTTCGAACTGAAATGATCTCGGGATCATTCTCTGATGCATATCGAATTGAATCAGGAGTCATTTTGATAGGAACCGACTTGTTTGCAACAAAATATGCATATTCTTCGCCCACGTTCCTTCTCTTTAATAGCTTGTTTTGGGATAACCTAGATAAAGAATCTGCTGCGTTTGTATGACCTGGTTTGTATAAGACTCAAAAATTATACTGTTGTAGTCGAAGAGCCCACCTTTCAATTCTTGCCGGCGGTTTCGATTTCGGCAAGTAAATAATATCTAATGGTTTGTGATTAGTGATTAACTCAAACTCGATCCCGTATATGTACATGTGAAATCGTTCACACCCGAAAACAACTGCCAAAGCTTCTTTTTCCGTCTGCGAATACCGTTTTTCTACATCCGTAAGTGATCTACTTGCGTAAGCTAAAGGACGATAATTACCATCTGATTGTTTTTTATTTAAAATAGCACCGACACCTACAGGGCTAGTGTCTACAATAACTCGCGTTTGTGCTTTCGGATTGAAATAAGCTAGTGTCTCTGCATTTGCTAATGCTTTCTTTATCTAATCAAATGATTTCTGGTGCGCTTCAGTCCAGTCCCATTTTACATTTTTGTGCGTCAATTCTTGCAACGGAGCAGATAGAGTTGAAAAATTCTCAATGAATCGGCCACAATAATTTGTGAGGCCAAGGAAGCTCCTTGTTTCAGTACTATTACGCGGTTCACGTGTATTTACAATAGCTTTCACTTTTTCGTCATCCAGACCGACTCCTTTTGCAGAAATTACATGACCTAGAAATTCAATTCTCGACATACTGAATTTACACTAGTCCCTATTCAACGTAAGACCTTTTTCTCGAATTCTAACGAGTACCGACTCAAGTTTTCGGTCATGATCTTCTTGATCCTTACCGTACATGAGTATCTTGTCCACTGTCGGGATCGGATGTCTTTCTCTTAGAACGCATTCATTCGCGCATCGCATATCTATGCATAACCTAACTTCGCTGTTTTTCTTCGGCACGACTACTAACGGTGAGACCCATGAAGACGGTTTATCAATTTTCTCAATTACATCAAGTTTCTCAAGCTCACTAAGTTTGTCATCAACAGCACGTCTCGCTCCAAACGGTAATCTTCTTAGGGGTTGAACAATTGGTTTCACAGTCGGGTCAATGTGTATCTTGAGTTGAAAATCTTTCAGTTTGCCTAATCCTTTGAAACAATCACTATTTTCACTGATAATCCGATAAATTCTCGAATTAATGGCATTAACACTCAGACCAACATGTAAAATTCCAAGCTTACCGGCGGTTAACTTTCCAATATGAGGCATGTGGTTTCCTTTGATCACCATAAATTCCGCAACACAACTTTTATCGGCATTACTTACATTTCCCTCAAATAAAACTGTTATATCCAGTGGCTCACTAGCTCCATAAGAATATAACTTCTTTGTATTACGCTTTATCTTGACATTTTCACATTTTGCACTTATTTCCCTAAATATATCAGAATTTACAACATTACAACTAGCTCCAGAATCAATTAAAAATTGCACATATATCCCATTTAATTTCAGCTTGATAACACCATTTTGACATTTATCACCCACAACAAACGCATATTCCTCGGCTGATGAATCACTTTCTTCTACAGTGTTGACTCGGTGGTTATCATATCTTCTGTCTCTGTTGAATTGTCCCCGTGTATTTTTGCTTTTACACATCTTCTTAAAATGTCCCTTCTTTCCGCATTTGTGGCAAACTTTGTCCTTTGTTATTTCACAGTTTTTAGCATAATGTTCGGGTCTACCACATCTAAAACATTCTTTCGTTTTATGACTTGTCCTGCTATTCGTTTTGTCTGGAAACTGTTTCTGCTTTCGGTGCACTGCATTAACATTTTGCGGTTGATCTTCGAATTTAACTGCCTGTTTATCAGCCATTTCACTTGCTTGGGCTATATCCAATAAAGTTTTTAAAGTTAGTTCTCGCTCACGGAGTAACCTTCTTCTTAACTTTGTCGACTTGCATTTGTCTAATACTTGGTCTCTAATACTGTCATCTCTATTTTCAAAGTCACATGTTTCGGCTAACTTCTTCAAACGAGTCACATACGCATCAATTGTCTGGTCTTCTTCTTGTTCAGCTTTCCTAAACATATGTCTTTCGAATGCAATATGTTTACTTGGCTTAAAATATGCATCAAGTTTACTAATTGCGGTATCAACATCTTCACCCGTATTTTCGAGAGTGTCAAATATTTCTTGTACATCACTGCCAGCTGAATGAAGCAATAAGGCTCGTTTCTGTGCCTTCTCTGTGATTCCCGATGCAGTTAAATAATAATTAAATGTCTTTTTCCAATGTTCCCATCTCTGTGCAATATTTGTTTGATCACCTTCCTTAATGTCGAATGGAACAACAGGCGTAACTTGTAATGATTTTGCCATTATTTCACTTAAAATTCATTTTCGAAAAACATTATTTCTAACATCCTCGTCGCTAATGTAGGGTTCGTGCTCTTGGCACAAAATACGTCTTTAATACTAGACTACATTTTATTCACTAAAGCATCATATCAACATTTGACATATAAAACATTGTATAAACCAGACATCCAATTATAGAGAGGAAACACATCTTTTAACAGATAACAATTTCATACGAGGTGTAACCAAAACATGTCAACAGTAATTTAATTGTCCATTGTTATAAATGCTGATATACTACATCTTCAAATTTCAACTGTATTTGTACAAGGCTTGGAAACAGATTGACCTGTGAGCCTTTGGGGAGCATTGCAATCTGTTTCATGCCAAGTACAAATACATTTAATATCTAAAAACACTTATTATATATTGTTTTATCCTGCAATACATAAAACAAATTTATTTAATTGAAAACATTACCTAAAAATGAATATTTTTATGCCGAGGTTGAAGGCGAGACATAGGTATAGCAATCCGGCGACGGCGACGGCGGCGGCGGCGTAAACTTTTTTCTAAAACCTTCATAACTTTTCAAGGGTAATATATTCAAACATCATCTTTGGTCCACAGCACCACCAAGTGAAGACCTTTCCAGCAGCATATATTTTGGATGACCTTGACCTTGTTTTCATGGTTCAATAAGCACATAAACATTGCGACATAGTTTCACATTCAAGTCCTTTTCTCAGNTCAACGGATTTTTTGTAGGTCTTACCGTTTCTGAGCTACAAGGGGACAAAGGGGCCGAAAATGCAATTTTTCTAAATATGTCAAATCTTTATTTTTCATCAGATTTCGATGGGATTTTTTTCTTTGGATTCCTCTTGATATAAGCTTTCAGTAGTATGTCAACGGATTTTTTGTCGGAGCTACAAGGGGTCAAAGGGGCCAAAATTGCGATTTTTCTAAATGTGTCATATCTTTCTTTTTCATCAGATTTCGATGGATTTTTTCTTTGAATTTCTATGGATGTAAAGTTTTTGTTGATAGTACATATTTTGCATAGCTCTTACAGTTTTTTTTTCAGTAAGTAATCAAAAGGGTTTTTTCCCTATTTTGTTTCTAGCTAATAACTGTGTCTAGCTTCTTTTTGTGTCCATCTAATTATTGTGTCAAGCTCTTTACTGTGTCCACATTCACTTTAAACTACTTTTGTTGAAATTTCAGCGGTCGACATGCTGCGGTCGTATCATGCTGCGCTTGGCGTAGCCCTTTATTGAAATTATATCATAAATATTGAAATGAAGATCAATTTAGAGCTTAAATTTAAAATATTACAGGAATTGTCAGAATATAAAGACAGTTACATTGTTACGGAGTCCGAGTGGAAGTCTAGGATTTTCTGTAGTCGGGGGATGTGACAGTGAGATTGTATCCTCCCATTCACTTCCTGTTTACGTGAAGTCTGTTGTATTAGATACACCAGCTTCAAAAGATGGCAGGTTAAAGTAAGTTTATAGAAGTTACTGTTTAAGGATGTTCGCTGGTCAATTTTAAAATAACAAGACTTTCAATTGAGTGTGATTTTTTGTTTAAAAATTGAAAAAGAAGTAAATTAAGCCAAAGAAATTGATAGGTTACAGATGTAATTTTTGAGATTTAAGTGTTTCAAAAAATGGCGGGAAACTGAACTCCTCTGTATTTTTCATAGGTTTAACATGACCAATGTTTATCCAATATTGAATGTGACAAAATAACACCAATTGAATAAAATTTTGTCAGAATGCTCCCAAAGACATATAAAATGAAATTAAGGATAAAAATTAATGGGTCACCGGGAAAAACATTATTAAGCTTTTAAATGGATAAAACCAGAGAATTCCGAAAATCTGACAGAAATACATAAACATGACCAGCTAACATCCTTAACCGAATTTAAACAAAAACATTGTGTGAGATAGGATATTGCTTTTCCTGTGATTCATATATACAAAAACACATCTGTAGACAAAAGTGAAAAAGATATATAAGATAAATGTTGACAAAACAATCAATAAATTTTAAATGAATATATAGACAATATGTAGTTAGTGTCTTCTGTAGAGTTCGCGCTCTAGGCACAAAATACGTCTTTAATACTAGACTACATTTTATTCATTAAAGCATCAAATCAACATTTGACATATAAAACATTGTATAAACCAGACATCCAATTATAGAGAGGAAACACATCTTTTAACAGATAACAATTTCATAGGAGGTGTAACCAAAACATGTCAACAGTAATTTAATTGTCCATTGTTATAAGTGCTGATATTACATTCCTCCTAACCAATTTAGAATGAAACTTTATCTTTTGAATGAAATTACGTATTTAAAGATAAACAAACATAAAGTTTATGAATGAAATTATTTCGGAACAGCTGTAAAATATTTACGATGTACTTTTAGAAAAACAATAAATTCACATAGCATGCAAAAAGTAAATCATGATTAAAGTATCTCAGTCACACACATAGTCATCATGGTATTTCGGTTTTCTCTTCTGCCTTTTCATACGTGTACTGTCACCTTTAGAATTTTGCTCATCGATGCGCGTATGTTCATTCGCATTGTCTACAATATCATTGTCATCTTTTCGTGTTTCATATTTCTTAACATGTGTAACATTTCTCTTCACAATAACACAATCTGAGTTTTGTGCAGTAATAGCATTCCCGTTTGTGTTAACTTGATACTGTTCAGGTCTAAAATTAGGTGTAAGTTTATTCTCTTTGAATTGTTTGATTAAAACACTGTCACCAACTTTTACATTATGTTGAACTGCATTGCGTTTATTGTCCGCATATATTTTACCCTTTTCTTTGCGAATATTGTCTCTTTCTCTCACTTTTGGATTATTATCTGCACGATTATTGGCAAATTCTGGAACTTTCGTTCTCATCTACCGATTGAACATCAATTCTGCTGGGCTTACACCTGTTATAGCATGAGGTGTACTACAATATGCCATAAGGAATGTCAAAAGTTCGTTCTTCCAGTCTTTTCCGTCTATATACGCTGTGTGGATAGCTTTTAACAAAGTTCTATTTTGGTGCTCTACACTGCCATTTGCCTGCGGCCAGTAGGGTGTTACACGTCTATGTTCAATTCCATTTTCGGCCAAAAAGTTCTTAAATTCGTTCGACACAAACTGAGGTCCATTATCTGATGTAATTGTCTTGACCAGTCCATGTGTCGCAAACATATGTCTTAAACAGTTAATGATTTTACTGGTTGTTGTACTTTTAATCACAAAAACTTCAGTCCATCTAGAATAATAGTCCACAACAGCTAGCAAATTTTCACCTCCTGGAAACGGACCACATACAATGTAAATCAATCGAAACATCTTCCCACGGTCCCTCTGGTAACTCTGTACGTTTCATAAATTCAGGTCTCTTTGGTTGACTAACTACTTGACATGAATGACATGACTTGCAAAATTGTTCGACATTTTTGTCCATTTCAGGCCACCACACTTTCTCACGCATTCTCATTTTCGTTTTCACAATACCCTGGTGTCCTTCATGGGCCAACACCAGGACTCGGGTTCTTAACTTTCTCTGTACGACGATTCTAGTACCCTTCATAACAATGTCATTAACTACAGATAATTCATTTTTCACGGTACGAAATTTTGGGTCACATTGATTCCATTTACCATTTAGCAAAGCTTTTCGAACCGAAATGATCTCGGGATCATTCTCTGATGCATCTCTAATTGAATCAAGAGTCATTTTGATAGGAACCGACTTGTTTGCAACAAAATATGCATATTCTTCGCCCACGTTCCTTCTCTTTAATAGCTTGTTTTGGGATAACCTAGATAAAGAATCGGCTGCGTTTGTATGACCTGGTTTGTATAAGACTCAAAAATTATACTGTTGTAGTCGAAGAGCCCACCTTTCAATTCTTGCCGGCGGTTTCGATTTCAGCGAGTAAATAATATCTAATGGTTTGTGATCAGTGATTAACTCAAACTCGATCCCGTATATGTACATGTGAAATCGTTCACACCCGAAAACAACTGCCAAAGCTTCTTTTTCCGTCTGCGAATACCGTTTTTCTACATCCGTAAGTGATCTACTTGCGTAAGCTAAAGGACGATAATTACCATCTGATTGTTTTTGATTTAAAACAGCACCGACACCTACAGGGCTAGCGTCTACAATAACTCGCGTTTGTGCTTTCGGATTGAAATAAGCTAGTGTCTCTGCATTTGCTAATGCTTTCTTAATCAAATCAAATGATTTCTGGTGCGCTTCAGTCCAGTCCCATTTTACATTTTTGTGCTTGAATTCTTGCAACGGAGCAGATAGAGTTGAAAAATTCTCAATGAATCGGCCACAATAATTTGTGAGGCCAAGGAAGCTCCTTGTTTCAGTACTATTACGCGGTTCACGTGTATTTACAATAGCTTTCACTTTTTCGTCATCCGGACCGACTCCTTTTGCAGAAATTACATGACCTAGAAATTCAATTCTTGACTTACTGAATTTACACTTGTCCCTATTCAACGTAAGACCTTTTTCTCGAATTCTAACGAGTACCGACTCAAGTTTTCGGTCATGATCTTCTTGATCCTTACCATACATGAGTATCTCGTCCACTGTCGGGATCGGATGTCTTTCTCTTAGAACGCATTCATTCGCGCGTCGCATATCTATGCATAACCTAACTTCGCCGTTTTTCTTCGGCATGACTACTAACGGTGAGACCCATGAAGACGGTTTATCAATTTTCTCAATTACATCAAGTTTCTCAAGCTCACTAAGTTTGTCATCAACAGCACGTCTCACTCCAAAAGGTAATCTTCATAGGGGTTGAACAATTGGTTTCACAGTCGGGTCAATGTGTATCTTGAGTTGAAAATCTTTCAGTTTGCCTAATCCTTTGAAACAATCACTATTTTCACTGATAATCCAATCAATTCTCGAATTAATGGCATTAACACTCAGACCAACATGTAAAATTCCAAGCTTACTGGCGGTTAACTTTCCAATATGAGGCATGTGGTTTCCTTTGATCACCATAAATTCCGCAACACAACTTTTATCGGCATAACTTACATTTCCCTCAAATGAAACTGTTATATCCAGTGGCTCACTAGCTCCATCCATAAGAATATAACTTCTTTGTATTACGCTTTATCTTGACATTTTCACATTTTGCACTTATTTCCCAAAATATATCAGAATTTACAACATTACAACTAGCTCCAGAATCAATTAAAAATTGCACATATATCCCATTTAATTTCAGCTTGATAACACCATTTTGACATTTATCACCCACAACAAACGCATATTCCTCGGCTGATGAATCACTTTCTTCTACAGTGTTGACTCGGTAGTTATCATATCGTCTGTCTCTGTTGAATAGTCCTTGTGTCTTTTTTGCTTTTACACATCTTCTTAAAATGTCCCTTCTTTTCGCATTTGTGGCAAACTTTGTCCTTTGTTATTTCACAGTTTTTAGCATAATGTCCGGGTCTACCACATCTAAAACATTCTTTCGTTTTATGACTTGTCCCGCTATTCGTTTTGTCTGGAAACTGTTTCTGCTTTCGGCGCACTGCATTAACATTTTGCGGTTGATCTTCGAATTTAACTGCCTGTTTATCAGCCATTTCACTTGCTCGGGCTATATCCAATAAAGTTTTTAAAGTTAGTTCTCGCTCACGGAGTAACCTTCTTCTTAACTTTGTCGACTTGCATTTGTCTAATACTTGGTCTCTAATACTGTCATCTCTATTTTCAAAGTCACAGGTTTCGGCTAACTTCTTCAAACGAGTCACATACGCATCAATTGTCTGGTCTTCTTCTTGTTCAGCTTTCCTAAACATATGTCTTTCGAATGCAATATGTTTACTTGGCTTAAAATATGCATCAAGTTTACTAATTGCGGTATCAACATCTTCACCCGTATTTTCGAGAGTGTCAAATATTTCTTGTACATCACTGCCAGCTGAATGAAGCAATAAGGCTTGTTTCTGTGCCTTCTCTATGATTCCCGATGCAGTTAAATAATAATTAAATGTCTTTTTCCAACGTTCCCATCTCTGTGCAATATTTGTTTGATCACCTTCCTTAATGTCGAATGGAACAACAGGCATAACTTGTAATGATTTTGCCATTATTTCACTTAAAATTCGTTTTCGAAAAACATTATTTCTAACATCCTCGTCGCCAATGTAGGGTTCACGCTCTAGGCACAAAATACGTCTTTAATACTAGACTACATTTTATTCACTAAAGCATCATATCAACATTTGACATATAAAACATTGTATAAACCAGACATCCAATTATAGAGAGGAAACACATCTTTTAACAGATAACAATTTCATACGAGGTGTAACCAAAACATGTCAACAGTAATTTAATTGTCCATTGTTATAAGTGCTGATATACTACATCTTCAAATTTCAACTGTATTTGTACAAGGCTTAGAAACAGATTGACCTGTGAGCCTTTGGGGAGCATTTCAATCTGTTTCATGCCAAGTACAAATACATTTGATATCTAAAAACACTTATTATATATTGTTTTATCCTGCAATACACAAAACAAATTTATTTAATTGAAAACATTACCTAAAAATGAATATTTTTATGCCCCACCAAGAAGTGGAAGGGACATATAGATTTACCCTTGTCCGTCCGTCTGTACGGAAGTACATACGTCGGTCCCGATGTTCAGTTTTGCGTTTAGGTCCATATATTGGCAACCTCTTGTAGTATTTAGATAATATTGCATCATTACATGCACCTTGATTAGTACTACCAGATTCACCACGTCAATAAGGGATCAATGACCTACATTTTACGCTTGATTGACTTTTATTAAATTTTGCGTTAAAGTCCATCCCTCAACAACTACGCATTATACAGTGAAACCTGTCAAGAGAGACCACCCCTTTTGCCAGCAGAAAATGGTCTTTCAAGACAAGTTGGTCTTTCAAAAGAGGTATATTTGATATGAATTTTACACAGAGTAGACAAAATGTGGCGGTCTTCCAAAAGAGGTCGGTCTTTCATAGCAGAGGTCTCTCAAGAAAGGTTCCACTGTACCAATATGATGTTTCATCAAAATAATTGCCTTGATGAGTACAGTGAAACCTGTCTTGAGAGACCACCCCTTTTGCATCAGAAAGTGGTCTTTCAAGACAGGTGGTCTTTCAAAAGAGGTTTATTTGATATGAATTTTACACAGAGTAGACAAAATGTGACGGTCTTCCAAAAGAGGTTGGTCTCTCATAGCAGAGGTCTCTCAAGACAGGTTTCACTGTACTACCCAAAACATTGACAGTTAGGTAGCTTTGACCTATATTTTACGCTTGAGTGACTTTTGTTAAATTTTGCGTTAAGGTATATTTCTCAACAACTACACATTATACCAATATGATGTTTCAAAAAATTAATTGCCTTGATGAGTAGTACACAAAACATTGACAGTTAGGGGGCTTTGACCTATATTTTAGGCTTGAGTGACTTTTGTTAAATTATTCGTTTAAGTCCATTTCTCAACAACTATGCATTGTAGCAATGTGATGTTTCATCAAATTATCTCAAGGAGTACTACACAAAACATTGACAATTATCTCAAGGAGTACTACACAAAACATTGACAATTAGGTGGTTTTGACCTATATTTTACTCTTGAGTGACTTTTGTTAAATTTTGCATTTAATAGGAAAAAGAAGGGAAAAGGGGAATGTGTCAAAGAGACAACGACCCAAAGGGGAGTAATAACAACTCAAAGCCACCATAAGATCTTCAATGAACGGTGAGGAAACCCCACACCCAACGGCAGGTCGGAGTTGGCCCCTAAATAAAGAGTAATCAAGTTCAGCAAAATAAACATCATCCTAGACTCCCATAGACATAAAGTGAACTAACTAGAAAACAGACAAGACACACAATGGCTTAATAAATTTCCTGACTTAGGACATGCGCAAACCTGCTGGTGGGGTTAAACTAGTTTTATTGGGCCCAAACCTTCCCCCTACAGCCAATGTGATAAATAAAGAAACAATCGTAACAACAGTAAAATTCAGTTGGCAACAGGACTGAGTCAATTGTGAGAAATGAAACTGAGAGAACTAAATATACGGACATAAACATGAAATCACAAGAGACTACTAGCAGTTAACTGACATGCCAGCTCCAGACCCATTACCAACTGACAAATTAAGTTATGTACCCTCAGTATACAGCTTCCATCAAGATCCCTTCCTGTGAGGAGTTTAGCATATTGATTTCATGTATATACCGGAATACACAACCCGTGTCCATGCAATACTGATTTTAGAAATTTAGAATGTGTTTAGTTAAAATGCAAAGACCCTATCAAAAAATCAATGTTAATACCAAAGAAGGCCATACGTAATGACTTGACGACAATATCGTAATTATATCCCTTATGGAATAGACGAATTAAAGGTTTTATAAGTTTGTTAGGTGAGTTTAAGTATTTTTATGCCCCCAGATCGAGGATCGGGGGGCATATTGTTTTTGTCCTATCTGTCTGTCTGTCTGTCTGTCTGTTTGTCCGAAACTTTAACCTTGGCTATAACTTTTGAACTATATAAGGTAGACTTTTGATACTTGGCAAGTGTATAGGTCTAGTCAAGACGAACATAAATATGCAAAAAAAAAATTAGGTCAAAGGTCAAAGGTCAA
>MJUU01009989.1:121787-136565 GCA_002080025.1 Modiolus philippinarum | reverse complement strand
CACTTGTTTGTCCTTACATTTATCTGTTTGTCTGTATATTTGCCTATCTAGACAACCCTTTGGTCAATCCACTTGTTTGTCCCTACATTTATCTGTTTGTCTGTATATTTGCTAATCTAGACAACCCTTTGGTCAATCCACTTGTTTGTCCTTACATTTATCTGTTTGTCTGTATATTTGCTTATCTAGACAACCCTTTGGTCAATTCACTTGTTTGTCCCTACATCCATCTGTTTGTCTGTATATTTGCCTATCTAGACAACCCTTTGGTCAATTCACTTCAAACATTGTTGTGTTATTGGGTATGACTGTGTCACTATCTCTATACTTTTTCCCAAAATTTAAACTTTTGTAAAGAGTTATGGGACTTCATTCCTCAATTTTAAGGCAAATTTTCAAATTTTGTGCTCTAATTTTAAATGACGACATGTTGGTTAATTCCTTTTAAACTTTGTAGACATATCTAATATGGTAGATTTACAATATGTAGACTTTCTAGGGAAATTTGGAATTGTCATTCAAGATTTATGGGACTTTATTCGGCTTTTCATGGCAATTTTTCACTTTAAGTTCTTCTGCTTATAAACCCCTGAAGGTGGTACAGGGCTCTAAAAACTGTCATATGGAATTTTCTAATTTTTTATGACTTACACTTTGTTATTTGAGCATACAAAAAAATAAAATGAATATTAGGGTCACTGGCCATGTAAGAGTGAAATCTTTCATATAAAAATCAACTTTTTGGGTTATAAATAATAGGGAAAATTAATGAATTTAGTTATTTCTTTTTGTCAGATACACAAAAATGATGAACAGTTTTAAACTAAATAAACAAAATATACAGTTATGAAAAGATAAATTGTTGACAAATATGAATAAATGTAAGTTTTTACATGTGAACTAAATAACCAAAGTATACACATACGAACATAAGCAGAAATTATTCATGTAAAAATAATAACCAAAATTTGCACATGTGAACAATAAAAGCTATGAAACTAACATGTGAGCAAAATGATTAAGAGTTGGCACATTTTGAATAAAATAATCAGGAGTTTACACATGTGAAAACAATAACTTAAGTTAACACCATTTGGAGAAAACAACCTGGAATTGACAAATAATGAATAATGAATATGAAACTTAGATGAACAAATTTGGGCACATATGAACAAATTCACAAAAGTAACATGAAAACAATCCATAAGCTAGTCAGACACATCAGGTAGTCAGACACACCAGGTAGTCAGACACATCAGGTTGTCGCAGCAGGTTGTCCATCAAATCGGGTAGTCAAACACATCAGATAGACACATCAAGTGGTCAAGACACATCAGGTAGTCAGACACATCAGGTTGTCTGACACATCAGGTAGTCAAGACACATCAGGTAGTCAGACACACCAGGTAGTCAGACACACCAGGTAGTCAGACACATAAGCTAGTCTGGCACATCAGGTAGTCAGACACATCAGGTAGTCAGACACATCAGGTAGTCAGACACATCAGGACGTCAGACACATCAGGTAGTCAGACACACCAGGTAGTCAGACACACCAGGTAGTCAGACACACCAGGTAGTCGAGACACATCAGTTAGTCAGACACATTAGGTAGTCAAGCACACCCGGTAGTCAGACACATCAAGACACATTAGGTAGTTGGACACATCAGGTAGTCAGACACATCAAGACACTTCAGGTAGTCAGACACACCAGCTAGTCAGACACACCAGCTAGTCAGACAAACCAGCTAGTCAGACAAACCAGGTATTTAGACACATCAGGTAGTCAGGCACACCAGGTAGTCAAGACACATCAGGTAGTCAAGACACATCAGGTAGTCAGACACATCAGGTTGTCTGACACATCAGGTAGTCAAGACACATCAGGTAGTCAGACACACCAGGTAGTCAGACACACCAGGCAGTCAGACAAACCAGGTAGTCAGACACATCAGGTAGTCGGACACACCAATCAGGTAGTCAGACACAGAGGCTGAAGTAGAAATATAAAGCAGACTGATATTCAAAGAATGATTGGTTATTATATGGAAACATATAAAGATTAGGATGTCTTACACGAGTTTGAAATTCTAGCAGTCCCCGAACCTGTTTCTGAGGCTCATGTGAGTACCTGGTTTTGGGTACAATCTTGGCAAATTGTCATCCCTTATAGTCTATCACTCATCCATTTTCACCAGTCATTGAAATTTTATCATCTGTCTGTTAATTTTTCATTAACCCTCTTAATGCCAAGGTGACATATGTGTCGTCCGAGAGTTTGATGCCACGGCGACATATATGTCGTTCGGGGGTTTAATGCCAAGGCGACATATATGTCGTTTTTGTAATATAGTTTGCGTTTGTAAATAAAATCTATATTTTTGAAGTAAATAAGTGTCTATTTTTGTTCAAACGACTTTCTACTGTCACATTGTATTTCTTAGCAATGACGTCACCTGGTAATGACGTTTTCATGACGTCATTGTGATGGAAAAGGGGTGATAGACTTTTTGGCATGATGTCGGTGAAGACAGCACTAAACTGAGGACTTGGCGTTTTTACGTCTGCAAAAAGCGATTTAGCAAACTACGGGAAAAATTGTGCAAACAATGTCAATGGGCATATTTTTCATATATTTTATAATGGTCATTCATATAATTTTTTTTCGGCTTTCTAATCAGAATAAATTATCCGGCATAGTTTATACAAGTTCATTAGGCTAAAACCACGAAAACCTGATAAATAATTACTAAAGACGTTTGTGGTGATATAGTAATTTAGTAGACCATTAGACCAATTTCTAAAGGTGAACATGATTTTCTTGCACAATCTGTATTGCAGTCTTAGGCACGGACCATTTGATTTTCTTGGTGGTGGGGGTGGGAAGGATTTATCAGTGGAAACAAAATTCTGATTCTGAATTTTGCTAACAAATTTTAAGACCAGCATCCTGTCCATTAGATAAAAAGCCTTGCACAGCAAATTTTCCTTGCGTTGTACATTTGTGAATCATAAAAAAAGGCCGGCTCGAGTAAAAGTCCCAGGTTCTGCAGAAAATCAAATGGTCAGTACTTTCTTTTAAACATATTTTTATTGTCAAAACGAACAATAATTTGGGATTGAACACAAGTCGGTGCCTTCATGAATAAATTTTCGTAGTTTATATTTTTTTCTCTCTCGTCCAATCTTCATAAAAATGCATTTTCATTGAAAGAATACAAGAACTTTATTTTCCATATATACACAATTATGTATGTGACAATATAAACAAAAACGAAATGGTGACTAAGTGGTCTATCAAAAGTACCAACTATCACGGTAAAACATACTAGCCTTCCTTACTTTATCTTAAAAATTTCACAGCTTACTATGTTTATTTAAAAAAAAAATCTTTTAGCATTTCGACCTTATGGCCAAACAATAGCCAAATCATTTATCCGAAGGAAATCGGTATGACTTGTTTGATAGTTTAGCCTAAATTTCATACTTAAATTGATAAAAAAAAGCTTACATGTTTAATTGATACCTTCACACATGAAAAATAAAAAAGAATCGGACTTCGAAATGAATAATAAATTAAAATGTTATTGTACCAAGAGTTCATAGGGATTACATAGTTCAAAATTAGGCATAGATGGCCTTTAGTTATAAAAAAACACGGTAATAGTAGTTAGGCTAACCGTATTCCTAAATTCAAGTAACACTGACGATAGGACATTAACCCTAAGCCTATCCATTAAACTTTAACCCTGACCCAAACCTTCCGTGGTAAAAGTAGAAAAATCGCCACCCTAAAGTAGCGGGTTCCCTAAAGTAAATATAGACCAGTATAAGAATGAATAAAATCTAGAGAGGATTATGCGTATTTCGTACAGCAGAGCGGTTTTATTTTTCACAAGAATGTTCTCTTTATTTTATTTTCTATTATTATTATTATTTTTTTTTTGCATAAATGTATGTATGTTTGTAATAATTGATATGCTCCTCTTTAGAATAAAAGTAGGGTCTCATGTTCCGGACCATACGCATATTTCGATCGTACGCGTATTTTTTTCAAAATAAGTATACGAGTATGGTTCGGACCGCACGCGTACGGTCGGGGAAATATAATGCCAATCTAAATATAATCTGCAGTAAAAAGCTTATAATACAGTGAAATGGGAAATAAAAGGTTGTCCACTTCGCCAGCTGGGACTTATAAAATTTGGATCCTCGATTGCGCAAACTAATATAGGAGACTTGGAGATACTTAATTGCCAAGTCGACACTTCACATTGGGTCCCACGTAAATTTCTTTAACTCTGTACCTTGATTAAAGGGTAAATTTTTCTCTTTCTAGCGAACGATTAAAATGTAAGAGCATGTATGTCAAAGCAAAACGTGTAATATATGGTTCCATGTGGCAGTAAATGTCCCTTAGGGCGTGCAGGAGGTTATATGTGCCAGATTTTTTATTTTGATTATTTGTACATGCATGAGTTACATGATATTTTTCATTGAAATGTATTCGCACTTATAGAAAGAAGAATGGCCATTTTGCCATGAATTTTGTTCCTATGTTGGGTCATTTTCAAAATATGCTATTTGTTGTCGAGAATCCTTTGAAATGGTCTCTGGTACGTGTACTTGATAGGAATAAAATTAATATGTGTCCCACGTGTACGTTTTCTGACGTATTAGCTGTCGAAAGTGGCTATAAATATAGCATTTGTGTTCATTTGATCCATTCTACAGTGTTTGAGAAGATGATACTACTTAAAGGACACCGAGAACCAATCCCTTTTTTTTGGTTGTGAGTGTACTGTATAAACATTTGCCCTTCCAAATGACAGTCAACTTAATTTGGTTCTGGAGGTGCTATACAACGAGTTTTATGTAAACCTACAAAAATTGTCAAAATCTCAGTTGGCAAGTTTAGGGATCGACCATTTAACCTGAACGGGGGATTATGGTTTTTGTCTGGACAGAAATTTTTTTTTTCGCGTTCGCGCGCAAACAATTATTTATTTTTTTTCACGTATATCAACAACAAATTTTATTGACCAAATTAAAGGGCCCTCGCAGGGGCAAAAAAAGAAAATACACAATAAAAATACAAGAAGGAGAGAGTTATTTGATTGATAGGAGGAAAATTACATGTAAATTATATTATATCAATAAATAAGCACATAGTATGCTATAGTTTTTTTAATATATACATGTAGCAGTAATTTATGGCATGTTTTCCGATAAAAATCTACCAACAGAATTTTAGATTTCTACATTTTCAAAATTTTAAATTCCAAAATAATTTATTTTTCTCCGTTCAATTAGAAAACTGGGGTACTCTTGATGATATATAGCAGTAATTTATGGCATGTTTTCCGATAAAAATCTACCAACAGAATTTAAGATTTCTACATTTTCAAAATTTTAAATTCCAAAATAATTTATTTTTCTCCGTTCAATTGGAAAACTGGGGTACTCTTGATGATATAAAATTAAAGAGAACCCCTCTCTTCTGACTAAATTTTTCACATTTAGTAAGAAAGTGGGTTTCATCTTCAACTTCTACCAAACTACAATTCTTGCAAATTCTTTCATTCCTTGGAATTTTACTGTATCTACAAGTTTCTCATCTTCGCTAGCCAAGGGTTACGATGCGCCCCTCTCCTCTTCACCCTTGGCAGATCAAGCTGGATTTCTGTAGTCTCAAATTCACGTTTTTAATTGGTTGCAGTTAACCTTCGCTGCAGCCAATCAATTTGCTTACATTCAGATTTTAAATATATATCGTAACAATAAATCTTAAAATATGGTGTTCAGTAATTTTTCTATTTTGCAAAATTTAAACGATTTTATAATCTTTCTTATTTTTTAAGGATTATTTCCTTGTAGTTAATTTTTTGTGAATTGTTGTATTATTAGACGCAATCAATAACCTTTAATTATTACAATAAATCATACTGAAGCTCTTACTTCAAAGGGAGATAATTTGAAACTAATGTTTCACAAATTTTGGCTCAATCCGCCAAGGGTGAAGAGGAGAGGTGCGGATCGTAACCCTTGGCTAGCGAAGATGCCAGTTTATATGAAAAGCCTGTGAAAAGATGTTTGGAATTTACTATTGACTTTCTATAGTCATGATTTTTCACTAATGATAGGTAATTTTCAAATGTAAAATTACTCTTCAAAAATAAATATGTAGTAAGTTTACCATCCTTTAAGGCATCACTGGTATATTTCCAGTCAGATAAATATTTCTTTATAAGTTGTTGTTTTAAAATCATTCCAAATTTGTATTTATTTACAGACATGATATTATTTTTAATGTCTAATATTTGGATAAGTTTTTCAACTGAAGAGTACCATGATGTTTTCTTCTTGGAATGAAGTTTTTTGCTGCATAAATAAGCATCAAGTTTCAATGGAAATTCTGTTGTTAGATTCTCAAGTCTATAACAATATTTTAACATACTTTTAACTATATTAAAATGCAAAGGATGTCTACCCAATTCTGATAGAGAAGCATGGTTTGTATTTTTCTTATTTTAGCCTAATATACAAAATTTGAGATGTAAAGTTTCACATTTCAAGTTTTTGAAGCAATCATTCATCAAAATATGTGTCGTAGAGGGCTGTTTGAATTTATTGTTATTAGTGTTAAAAACGCCCCATATTTCAGATCCATATAATAAAATAGGTTTAATAGTGTGATCAAAAACTTTAATACTTGTCAGTATAGAGGGGTTTAAATTAAGGAAATCTTTACGCAATTTGAAAAAAGCTTTCAAAGCTTTTTTGTAAAGTTCATTCTTTGCAAATGAGAAAGAAACCAGAGGCCGAAAAGAAAATACCCAAATATTTATAATTCGAAACACATTCTATTTCAGAGTTTTTGTAAAGAAATTTGTGTCGAATAATTCTACCAGCCTTGTTGAATATAGTAACTTTGGTTTTTTTAATATTGACTTTCATACCCCAATCATCACAAAAAATTCTCAATAAACTTCAATTTATTTTGAAGTCAACAAAAAAAAATTGTTGACAAAAAAAACAAAATATTTTGTGTATATCAACAAAATATTTTTTTTCAAAGTTAACATTATTATTGGGGGTAGAAAGCCTCCTTCAGATATTTTTTTTCATCATTTTGGCAGCCAAAATATTTTTTTCACATAAAATCAGCTCCAAAATATTTTTTAGAAAAAAACCATAGCCCCCCCCCCTTTCAAGTTAAATGGTCGGTCCCTTAGTGGCTGAAGCGTGAATTTATATTTGTATTGATTTTATGATAATAGTGCATATAACAGAGAATACGGTAAAACTGTTTTGGAGAGGATTTACTGAATTCTTAGAATTGTTATTCTAAAGGAAATACACTCACGGGACAGTGGCCATACCTCTTTATTGAGATACTCATAAGGTCATCATACCAAATTGTCTTGTTCGAGTACACCAAATAAAAATTCTCAAATAACCGTGTCGTTAAAAAAAGAAAGCTATATCTAAATTCCGCTGCAACGGCGTGACATTTTATGGGAAAGCGACAATGAACTATCTTGTTCAGTGCATTTGGATTTTGTTTATAAATTATTGGAAATTGCCAACGAAGTTGTTCATCATGCCAAGCCAAGTACAATAAAAAAACAAAAAAGTTGCCGTTTCACATTTCCTAAGTTACGTATCTCCAGCAACGAATCGAGAAAGAGTATTTGAATCGGACACCATGCTTCCCCGGGCTGTGCCTTAATTAACGTATATGATAGAAGACCTGCTTTTTCATATTTTTTTTCTTCCCTATTTCAAAAGTAATATTGACTTTAAATAAAATATACAAAAAGTAACTCTCCTAAAATACTTTCTGAAATATAAAGAAAAAAAAACGGGGTTACCAACTTCGTTTTCCGAATAATTTGCAAAATGTAGCTTTGTTATATATTTTATTCGAGTATATCTTTGTTTTTGAAACATCTTTTTTCCAAATAATTTGCTTCCACATTACATTGCCTCTTATTTGCAACATACAAACTTTGTGACTTTGGTGAAAATACATGTAATATATAATTGAAAATATTTGTATATGAAAAATAAAACACAATAAAATGCTTTAATTGAAAATTAAAAATGCCGAAATTCTTTCAATCTACCCTAATATCGGTACATTCTTGAATAAACTACTCGAAAATTAATAACCGGACAACGAAACATATAACAGCACTTCGTCCACAAATTTTACACTGTTAATTTTGTCTGTAGCACAACGTCACGACCTCATGTAATAGGCTAAACAAATACAGACCCAGATTCATAACGTCAAAAGAATTTGGCACTAGCGACGTGCAAATTCAAATACTCCTTGTCGACGTCATAACGTCAATAATTTAAATTTGGCATCAAGAGGGTTAATCATCTTGTCTGGAGCTTTGAAGAACTCGCAATGACTGTTGAAAGCCTCATGGTGACTTTAAGATTAAGAATAACAATAGATGTGTTGTTCATTGCATGGTTTAATCATGTATTTGTAAACTGACTGCATATCGTTGAATTGTTTGTTGGAGGATTGCTCCTTTGGGTGTCTTACAAATTTTGTATGTCTGGATTTTTATACATCTTAAATACAATATGGCCACTAATATTAAATGTACAGTCTTGGGTCAAAAGTATTCATAATTTTGGAAATTTTGCAGTGCATTTCATATTAAAACAGTCTCCACTTAAAAAATTCTGTAGAGCTTAATTTTTGTCCGATTTTCGTGAAAGTTGTGCCATTAAAAAGAGCTTGACATTCAATTTCTTCCAATAATTTTCATATAATTTTTGGTGTTGAAGTTTTCTAACTGTCATCATATGAACACAAGTATACAATTATGACGTCAAAATCTGCTATATAACTTTAGCAAATTGTGAAGTAAGAAATTTCAAATTGCATTTAAATCATGACAATTAACAAGCCTAAACACCAAAATTTATATGAAAATTATAGGAGGAAACTTATTGTCAAGCTCTTTTTATCAGTGTAACTTTTATGGAAATCAGACAAAAAATAAGCTCTACAGAATTTTTTTAATGGAGCTCGTTTTTATATGAAATTTACTGCAAAATTTCAAAATTATGAAGACTGTAGATCTTAATTGTTCAGAATGCAGTTGTTTGCCTGTACATGAAAAGTATATAGAGGAAACAGCAAATCATCAGCATCATAACTGAAAGACCCCACCCCGGCAAAGACCCCATCACATTACTTACTGTACCCCCTTTAAGTGTTAAATTTAATATACTGAATGGAGACTTAATAGATAATATATTGATCAAATTGAGAAAAACTTCACATTACAAAAATGTTGAACTCAGATTGACAGGTATGAATTTGATTTTAACATTTTTTTTCCTGCTTTTTGTGTGCTTGCATAAAATAAGGTAGCTGGTATATAAATAAACACTTGACCTAGTTTACTTGTAATCTACATATGAACTTTGGTTTGTCCTAGATTTTAACCTACAATTGAACAAGCAGGTAAGTGTAATAACATTAGTTTGTTTATATTTGTAAATATTGATTGATTCATATGTATCAGATCAATTTCATAATTTTAAAATATTCCAATAGTATAATTTTCTGTATATTTTTGCAGTATCTAAAAAAAATAACAGATGTGTAATTTAAAAAAAAAGCTTAGAATTTCACTCAACTCCACTCAACTTGGAGAGCAAATCCTGTAATCCTTTGACAATTCAATTTTTATACGACCGCAAAAAATTTTGTGGTCGTATAATGGTATGGCGCTGTCATCGTCGTTGTCGTCGTCGTCGGCGTCGTTGTCTGTAGATACTTTAAGTTTTGGCCAATAACTCAAGTTCAAGTTAATCAATCCTTATGAAATTTTAACACAATGTTCCTTGGCACCAAAGGAAGGTGGGGATTGGTTTCGGTTATTATGGCCCCTCCCGTTTTTAAAATAGGGGCCAAAAATGGCAAAATTGGGTGTTTTCACCTATTTAGCTGTAGAGTTTTTATTAATTATCGGATTTTGATGGGGTTTCTTTCAGTGTGCTCCTGAGGTAATTTTCAATCAGAAGTATGCAACAGATTTCACGTTGCATGTACCGTTCATGAGATAAATGGGATCCAAAAGGGGCGAATTTTTAAAATTTTATTTTTTAATTTTTAGTCCGACTTTGATGCCGCTTTTTGCAATGGATTCCTTATGAAAAATAAATAGGTGCTTCACCATCAGATTTTTGATAATTTGTTTCCTTTCCGAGTTTGAGGGGCCAAAAGGGGCAAAAATTGCAAACATGCAGATTACATAAAATTTTTATTTTTCATCAGATTTCGATGGGATTTTTGTCTTTGGATTCCTCTTGATGTAAGCTTTCAGTAGTATGTCAATGGATTTGGCGTAGCTCTTACCGTTTCCGAGCTATGAGGGATCGTAGGGGACCGAAATCGTAAATTTACAGATAACCTCAAATTTTTATTTTTCATCAGATTTTGATGGGATTTTTTTCTTTGAATTCCTCTTGATATAAGCTTTCAGAATTATTTCAACGGATTTTTCGTAGCTCTTACCATTTCCGAGCTACAAGGGGTCAAAGGGGCCAAAATTGCAAATTTTCGAAATATGTGAAATCTTTATTTTTCATCGGATTTTGATAGGATTTTTTTCTTAAAATTCCTCCTGATATAAGCTTTCAGCACTATATCAACGGATTTTGCGTAGCTCTTACGGTTTTGGAACTACAAGGGGTTAAAGGGGCCAAAATTGAAAATTTTCAAAATATGTGAAATCTTTATTTTTCATTTGATTTCAATAGGATTTTTTTCTTTGGATTCCTCTTGATGTAAGCTGTCGGTAGTATGTTTTTGGATTTTGCATAGCTATTACAGTTTTCGAGTTACAAGGAGTCAAAGGGGCCAAAATTGTAATTTTTCGAAATATTTGCAATCTTTATTATTCATTGGATTTCTATCAGTTTTTTTCTTTGGATTCTTCTTGATATAAGCTTTCAATAGTATGTCAACAAATTTGGCATAGCTTTTACCGTTTCTGAGCTAAAGGGGCCAAAGGTGCCAAAATTGCAACTGATTTAAGCTCTATATTTGGTCCATTTAATTACTGTATCAAGCTCTTTACTGTGTCCTCATTCATTTGGAATTACACTTGTTCAAATTTCAGTATTTGATGTACTGCGGTCGTATCATGCTGCGCTCAGCGTAGCCCTTTATTTGCAAAATAACAAATGAGAGCCATTTAAAAACAATTTACTAGCTGTATGAACAACCTTGAGAGTCCATAATACTTTACAATGCACAAGACTGGTTAAGGAGCAAATATTAATTGTTTATTTTTTACATGATTTTGTTATCTGTTGATTTCAAGAATTGATGTTAAATACAAAGTAAAGATATGACAAAGAAATTTTTCTGACATGTACAGGTATTTTCCACAACAAAAAAATTAATTTTCTTTTAAATTATTGATCGATCCTTTTCAATTAAAACATAAGATAAATTCAAAATTATGAAATTCTCCAATTGACTTCACAATAATATGTTGAACAAAATATGGTTTTATATGAAATATATAGTGAAAATTCTCCTTCTCATTCTTCTTGCACTGCATCTCTGTACATCATAGATTTAAATATAACAGGTATTTACTGCAATTGATCCCAAAAATCATTCTAATACAACCGCTTCTGAAAAATAGTTAAACTAGGTTTGAGGTTATAAACAGTAAATCTTGACTAATTTAACTGAACCTGTATCACAATTTAATAATTGTTATAAGTCAGGTATTTGTTATTTTTAGGTATTTGAATGAACAGAGCTGTACAATTTATAGTAAAGTATATATATAAATCAAGGATGTCAAAATCTTCAGGACCAGTACATGTAGATGGATTTGTTAAACCAGGATTTGAAAAAGTCATGGAAGTCTTTAGGTAATCAGAACATATTTTTAATCATCCTTCTTAAATCGGCATATATTTTACTATAAAACCCAATTCTCAATTTTATAATGAAACTCAATCTGCACATTTGCATTATTTTGGATCTAAAAATAATATGATTACTAATCAATAATTACAATCATTCTGCTTTGTATGGAAATCCCTGTTTGTGATTGGTTACGAGTACTTCTGATCATTTCCATAACTATGTTATATCAGTCAGTAAAACTACAGCAGCAAGTGACTCCTTGACAATGGCAAATGTAAACAAAGACGGCGGAGTAATCTAAACTAGGAAATGGTGCATCATTCACGAATTTTGTTACGTTATCTAGCTTTTAGACTTGCATTCCAATTACAGAATGTAATTTTAAGTATTGAATGCAATATTTTGTAGTTTTATTGTCATGTTAAAGGGTGGACCATAGCACATTTTTCACATGAAGCGCTATCGCGCTTCATTCAAAATGTGCTACGGTCCACCCTTTTACACGACAATAAAACTACAAAATATTGCATTCAAGTCTTAAAGAGAAGTTATGGTAAATAAAACCAAATAAACTTCAGATAAAATCCTGTGAATTTTCTGATTTTACATGAAAAGAAAAATCCAACTTTATTTTCCAAATTATGTGCAAGTTTACTGATACAAAGGGAGATAATTCTATGCTTATCACCAAAAGTCAAAATAAAATTTTTAATTTTTTCCTTGAAGATCAAATTTGGAAACCAAGCAAGAAATGGGAGGAACATTTGCAGCCTATTACCATGGTGATTTAGTTGTAAATATATGGGGAGGATATGCTGATCAGAAAGCAAAGAGATTTTGGAAGAAGGATACAATGCCATGTGTTTATTCTACCACAAAAAGTGCTTCTGCTGTTGTTATAGCACACATGGTGGATAGGTAAGGATACAATGCCATGTGTTTATTCTACAACAAAAAGTACTTCTGCTGTCATCATAACACACATGGTGGATAGGTAAGGATACAATGCCATGTGTTTATTCTACAACAAAAAGTGCTTCTGCTGTTGTTATAGCACACATGGTGGATAGGTAAGGATACAATGCCATGTGTTTATTCTACAACAAAAAGTACTTCTGCTGTCATCATAGCACATATGATGGATAGTAAGGATACAATGCCATGTGTTTATTCTACAACAAAAAGTGCTTCTGCTGTTGTTAAAGCACATATGGTTGATAGGTAAGGATACAATGCCATGTGTTTATTCTACAACAAAAAGTGCTTCTGCTGTTGTTATAGCACATATGGTTGATAGGTAAGGATACAATGCCATGTGTTTATTCTACCACAAAAAGTGCTTCTGCTGTTGTTATAGCACACATGGTGGATAGGTAAGGATACAATGCCATGTGTTTATTCTACCACAAAAAGTGCTTCTGCTGTCATCATAACACATATGGTGGATAGGTAAGGATAAAATGCCATGTGTTTATTCTACAACAAAAAGTCCTTCTGCTGTTGTAATAGCACATATGGCTGATAGGTAAGGATACAATGCCATGTGTTTATTCTACAACAAAAAGTGCTTCTGCTGTTGTAATAGTGCACATGGTTGATAGGTAAGGATGCAATGCCATCTGTTTATTCTACAACAAAAAGTCCTTCTGCAGTTGTTATAGCACATATGGTGGATAGGTAAGGATACAATGCCATGTGTTTATTCTACAACAAAAAGTACTTCTGCTGTCATCATAGCACATATGGTGGATAGGTAAGGATACAATGCCATGTGTTTATTCTACAACAAAAAGTGCTTCTGCTGTTGTTATAGCACACATGGTGGATAGGTAAGGATACAATGCCATCTGTTTATTCTACAACAAAAAGTCCTTCTGCAGTTGTTAAAGCACACATGGTACTTATGGTAAGGATACAATGCCATGTGTTTATTCTACAACAAACGTGCTTCTGCTGTTGTTATACCACACATGGTGGATAGGTAAGGATACAATGTCATGTGTTTATTCTACCACAAAAAGTGCTTCTGCTGTCATCATAGCACACATGGTGGATAGGTAAGAATACAATGCCATGTGTTTATTCTACCACAAAAAGTGCTCCTGCTGTCATCATTCATCATAGCACATATGATGGATAAGTAAGGATACAATGCCATGTGTTTATTCTACCACAAAAAGTGCTTCTGCTGTCATCATAGCACACATGGTTGATAGGTAAGGATACAATGCCATCTGTTTATTCTACAACAAAAAGTCCTTCTGCTGTTGTAATAGCACATATGATGGATAGGTAAGAATACAATGCCATGTGTTTATTCTACCACAAAAAGTGCTTCTGCTGTTGTTATAGCACACATGGTGGATAGGTAAGGATACAATGCCATGTGTTTATTCTACCACAAAAAGTACTTCTGCTGTTGTTATAGCGTACATGGTGGATAGGTAAGGATACCATGCCATGTGTTTATTCTACCATAAAAAATGCTTCTGCTGTCATCATAGCACATATGATGGATAAGTAAGGATATAATGCCATGTGTTTATTCTACCACAAAAAGTGCTTCTGCTGTTGTCATAGCACACATGGTGGATAGGTAAGGATGCAATGCCATGTGTTTATTCTACCACAAAAAATGCTTCTGCTGTTGTCATAGCACACATGGTGGATAGGTAAGGATACAATGCCATGTGTTTATTCTACCACAAAAAGTGCTTCTGCTGTCATCATAGCACATATGGTGGATAGGTAAGGATACAATGCCATGCGGTTACTCTACAACAAAAAGTGCTTCTGCTGTTGTAATAGCACATATGGTTGATAGGTAAGGATACAATGCCATGTGTTTAT
>MJUU01009989.1:100775-112035 GCA_002080025.1 Modiolus philippinarum | reverse complement strand
TAGAATTTTACATTTTATACAGATATAGAATTTTACATTTTATACAGATATAGAATTTTACATTTTATACAGATATAGAATTTTACATTTTATACAGATGTAGAATTTTACATTTTATACAGATATAGAATTTTACATTGGCATTCCTGAAGAACTACATTACAGAACTCCCAGGATAATTTTATGGAAGATGTTAGATGCTTCAGCTTATTTAGAAAATTTCAAAGGAGATCCAAATATTCTGAGATTAACTGGTAAAAGTCCCACAGATTTTAAAAGTGTAAGAATACTTTTAGGTATATCATGTCTAGAATTCAACTTTAATTTTGAAAAAAAAATCCTAAATATACCAAACAACAAAATTGGTTAGAAAAAAATTTAGAATAAATTGGTTTAAATGTGTGGATAAGCTGTCATCCTAGTTACCCCCTTTTTTGGATTAGTGTCTATCCAAAGGATAGAATTCTATCCTATGTTACGACCCTGGGTGACCAACCTCACGCAATCAAACATTAGTGATCATACCCATGCTAAAAGAATCCTTTTCAGGAAACCTCGTACACATCTTTCTGATCTCATAAAAACTCTGACACTCAATAGTCTATTTTCATTGAACATTAATTTGATTGCCCGAACTTTTCAACACTTAAATGGTGCCCGAATTCGTTAATTAATCACCGAATGAATTTCCCATTGATAAAATTTTGTGTGTAGATGTATGAATATGGAAGACTGATGCATGTATTTACATTTGTACAGTATGAATGGCGTAAAGGTACTTCCCTTAACCGTCAATAAAACGATGTGGCTGTTTTGAAATAAATCATAAAAGAACAACGCATTCGAAATAAAAAATCAAATTCAGTACCCGTCGAGAACAACAGTCCATTATTTACAATCTACGGAAGACGTAATGTTTGTTTACATTTCTAGTTATCAATGAATGGAAAAGTACGGCTGTTCCACATTGGCTGTTCCATTATACTTGTTGCGATTGCCATTATGTGTCTTCTCCGAGGTCCACGTTCGGTATACATCTACAATGGCCGACTCAAAACAAAATACTGAAGAAGTCAACCATTATACTCAAAACAAAATACTGAAGAAGTCGTACCTGGAAACAGTTGTCAACGTGCATATTCCGAAACAGACGATATTTTGCAACAATCGGGGTTGGAATTGACTAAATTCGAAATAGGATCAGGCAATGGTGTTGATCTGTTCATTGCCGTTCGTCCAACAATGTTCAGTCCGGGTTGTTGCGTGTTAATTGCCGTTGATCAGAGTTTGGTCAAACAAAAATTGAGATAATGTCATTTGAGTATTTACAATGCATAACAGTCATTTTTCAATTGCATGAGAATGCATATCATAGCGCGAATTGAGATGCATTGTTGCACAAAGAACTTGGCACAGATCATCATTTTCATGTCTTCGTGTGTTTCTTGATAAAGAGCAGGGTATTGCTGCTCATGTCTTGTCAGCTTTTGCGTCTTGTCAACATTCACAAACCTTTCATTCAGGTCTCTTCTTTAGAATTAAATTTCAAACTGTACTTCATCAAGATGGTGCTGTCATTGTTTAGTCTATGCTGAGTGTACAGCAGGGAACCCATAATAGGATTCTGGTATAAAATCAAAATCCTTTGAATATTTATCTCTAATGGTTTGATTGCCATTGATTGGCTGGTGTGATCAAATGAAGATGGCCACCAGTAAATAATTGCTGACTGTCAGAAAGGCATGTTAATTTTCTTGATGAGCAAACATGGTTTTTGTACCTTTCTTGGTTTTGATATCATCATTATAATTAGACCCATAGAAAAAAATGAGTAATTATGCACGACATAGACAGGCAATTATTCATATCATACATGGACACTATTGGACAGTGTACATAAAATTTCAATAGATTAGATACTGATCATTGCCATCATAGACACTAATCCACCAGTCCCTTTGGGACTTTGATTAAAACAACAATGATTATTGGAACTTTTCAGAGTCTATACTTATGAATTTTTGTTTTATATCAATGAAATAATTGTAGGTCTTGTCTACCAAATATAAACCAACTTTTTGTTTTGTACAAAGCATTTTATTTTTGAAAAATTTGTGAAACAGATATATTAAATCTTTGCAATTATTCATATTACTAAGTTATATCAAATAAGTAAATGTTAGTATTTCCAAAAAAACAACTTTTCGAGAAACTCAACTGAAGTTGTATTTCACAAATATAAGTAATTGCTGAAATTATTTGGCTTACACTGAAATTGTGAAGAAGATATTTTTAGTTGACTTCAACAAGGTTGCGGGTGACTATCAGAGTACCCTTGTATCTGTGTCTACATACTCATACACATTTAGGTTTGTATCTTGGTAGCTACGAAGCAAATAACAAATGAGCTATTTAGGCTCAGTGAACCTCTAAAAAAAAACCCAAAAACAAAGTTTTAAGTATCAAGTGCACAACTAAACCAGGTGAACATCATATACTGAAAGTTTGGTTGGAATCTGACGTCTTGAAAAAGTTGTGGATTAAAAATTAACTGACAGACGACGAAAGAGCAACTGTTGTTCGTCTTTAGGTGTTGTTTAATTCCATTTACTGACCAAAAGCATGAACAATAAACTTTACATGAAACTGACATTTATTTTCTTATACCTACAGGTACGGACAATGAATGATCCTGATATAAAGAAACTACCAGTAGGTTCTATATGTGGACATGGTACTGCTAAAGCTATAGCTAAATTACATAGTATTTTATCTAATAATGGAGTATATCAAGGAAAAAGACTATTATCACAAGAATCTATAAATAAAATGCAACAGATCTCGTCTGGAGGATATGATTTAGCATTTGGTATGGATGGCATGTGGAGTACTGGACCAATGATATTCCCTGTAATAGAATCAGGAAAACCTATAAGTACATGGACCAATAATATTCTCTGTAATAGAATCAGAAAAACCTGTAAGTACAATGGACCAATGATATTCTCTGTTATGGAATCAAGAAAACCTGTAAGTACATGGACCAATGATATTCCCTGTTATAGAATGAGGAAAACCTATACCTACAATGGATCAATATTCCCTGTAATAGAATCAGGAAAACCTGTAAGTACATGGACCAATAATATTCCCTGTAATAGATTCAGGAAAACCTGTAAGTACATGGACCAATCATATTCTCTGTTATACAATCAGGAAAACCTTTAAGTACAATGGACCAATGATATTCCCTGTTATAGAATCAGGAAAACCTGTAAGTACATGGGCCAATGATATTCCCTGTTACAGAATCAGGGAAACCTGTATGTACATGGGCCAATGATATTCCCTGTAATAGATCAAGTACATGGGCTAATGATATTCCCTGTAATAGATCAAGTACATTGGCTAATGATATTCCCTGTAATAGAATCAGGAAAACCTTCAAGTAAATGGTCCAATGATATTCCCTGTTATAGAATCAAGTAAACCTGTAAGTACATGGGCCAATGATAGTGCCTGTAATAGAATCAGGAAAACCTGTAAGAAAATGGGCCAATTATATTCCCTGTAATAGAATCAGGAAAATTTGCAAGTAAATGGGCCAATGATATTTACTGTTGTAGAATCAGGAAAACCTGTAAGTACATGAACCAATGATATTCTCTGTTATACAATCAGGAAAACCTATACGTGCAATGGACCAATGATATTCTGTGTTATAGAATCAGGAAAACCTATAAATACAAGGGCCAATGATATTCCCTGTTATAGAATCAGGAAAACCTGTAAGTACATGGACCAATGATGTTCCCTGTTATAGAATCAGGAAAACTGCAAGTACGTGGACCAATGATATTCCCTGTTATAGAGTCAGGAAAACCTGTAAGTACATTGGCCAATGATATTCCATGTAATAGAATCGGGAAAACCTGTAAGTACATGGACATGACACACCAAAGCATCAAAAATGAGATCATATAGCATTATCTCAGGTAATGCTGTATTAACTGAATTTTTGTGGTTTTGTTGCACATTAACAGACATAAATTATCTTGTTTCCTCATAACCTCCAGATAAGTTTATATAAATATTTTAGACATGGGCCTCTATGAAATTATGTGGTAATATTGTTCTATCTACAGATAAAATAGAATTACATGGTAATGCTGTTTTATCTGCATTTTTGTTGTTGGTAAATTGTATTATCTGATTTATTTTGCAACCAATCAGACATAAATAGATAAATTTCAATAATTTATCAAAAGGCATCAAATGGAAAACAAGCTTCAGGCTCGTGCTTCATCTGACTTGGGATACACAAATTGATCAATGTGTATTGAAGTCAACCAAATTGGAATTCATTTTTTTTTTTATCAAATTATCTTTTCTGAAAAACTGTGTAATTATGAAAGAGGACAATATCATGGAGAATTTTTGAATTGTAACAGATTTTTTTTTCTCGCTTTTTGATCAGATTTATCCATTTGCCATTTGTAGTGAATTTTGTATTAATGTGTGTATATATCATTCTTTATTTTCTCTGTCGTTGTAAAATGGTATTATATTTTTCTTATACAAATGTATATTCTATGTGATAATTGGAACAAACCTTGGAACACAATAGTCCTTGGGCAGTCCCCTTTCAAAAATGTGTCTGCCTAGTCTGCACTTCATCAAAGATGGCACAAGCATGGAACTGAGTTTAACATTGGACCCATGGGAAAAGTATTCAGTGATCATCTCCTCTGAAAGTACTTGGCAAATTGGAACCATACTTGGTCACATTAGTCCTTAGTTGTTGCCCTTTGAAAAGTGTGTGTGGCCAGTCTGCACATCCAAGATGGCTGCCAGTGGGGAACATAGTTTCATGTTGGACCCCAGGGGAAAGCATTCAAAGTTTTCTCTGAAGCCACAAAGTCAGTTAAAACAAACTTGGACAGTGGTCCCCTTTTAAAAAAAATGTATCCAGCAAGGAGAGTGTCGCAAGCAGGGAACTTAGTTTTATATTGGCTGCAAAGGGAAAACATTTTCAAAGACCTTCTCCTCTGAAAGTATGTGGTCAGTTATTAACATACTTGGTCACAATGGTCCTTAGTTGGTCCTCTTTGTGAAATGTGTCCAGTTTAACCTTGGACCCCTTAGGAAATCATTCAATGATCTTCTCCTTTAAAAATAATAGGTCAGTTGGAACCAAAGTGAGGCACAATGGTCCTTAGATGGTCTTCTTCAAGAAAGGTGACAGTCAGACTGCGCCCCATCAAAAATACTCAAATAGCTGCCAATGTGAAAGATTTTGGATCATATAACATCAGTGTCTATAAACAAACTTGAAAATGAGACCCTTAAACAGTCTATCAACAAACTTGAAAACGAGATCCTTAAACATTGGGATTATTTTGACTCAGTGTGTCACCCATAGCCCATGTGAGTGATACAGGCTCTTTAGAGCCTCTTGTTTGTTTCTAGGTTATGTAGCAAAAAATTATCTACTGTACAGGGCTTTATATTCGTGGTACGAAATTTTCGCAGTTTTCAGGGTTGAATTTATTCGCGGGGTTTAATATTAACGGATATTCAGTTAAAGTCCTTATATTCTTTCATATTCAGGTTTACAGCAAAAATATTCACGGGTATAAATTTTCGCGCTTACTGTTATAAACGTGAATATCGCGAAAATTAATACCCCGCGCAAAATAACACCCGTACAGTATATAAAAGAGGTCTAAAAGCATATTTTAAATTAAAACTAAAATTAAAACACGGATGCCCCGCTGACAAATTTATCGCAATATATAACCTTAGTTAATCACCAATGGAATTAGTTCACTGTCACTGAATAAGGATGGAATCATCAAGAAGTACTGTTACAGATGATTATTAAGGGATGTAAACAAAAATTACCTGACTAAAGTCGCTGAAGCATTAAATATTGGTCAGGTTATAAAATTATCCATGAATTATGCAGCACTCACTATGGTGATTTATTTGATTAACCACAAAGTTGCTAATAAATTGCTAATGTAAAAATTTAACAAAGTCATTCAAGTGTAAAATGTAGGTCAAAGTCAACAAATTGTCTAAGAATTTGGTAGTTTTCACTAAAATAACATCTTAATAATATGTTGTGTAGTTGTTTAGAAATAGACTTAAAACACAAAATTTACCGAAAGTTACTCAAGCGTAAAATATAGGTCAAAGACACATAATTGTCCCCGATTTGGATTGCACCCATCAAGGTGATTTATTCGATGCAACACCATAGTGGTATCATGTATAGTTGTTGAGAAATGGACTTAAACACAAAATTTACCAAAAGTCACTCAAGCATAAAATATAGGTCAAAACCACTTAATTCTTGATGATTTGGGTAGTTCTCATCAAGGTGATTAATTTGATGAAACATCGTTGTGGTATGATGTGTAGTTGATGAAAAATGGACTTAAATGCAAAATTTAACAAAAATCACTGAAGCGTAAAATATAGGTCAAAGCCACTTAATTCTCAATGATTTTGGTAGTACTCATCAAGGGAATTAATTTTATGAAACATCATTAGTGTATAATGTGTAGTTGTTGAGAAATGGACTTAAATGCAAAATTTAACAAAAGTCACTCAAACGTAAAATGTAGGTCATGGATCCCTTATTGTTGGTGAATCTGGTAGTACTAACCAAGGTACATATACTGATGTAATAACATGAAAATATTACAAGTGGTTACCAAAATATGAACCTAAAAGCAAAACTTAACATCAGGACGTACGGCCTGACAGACGGACAAGAGTAAATCTATAGGCCCTTCCACTTCGTGGCGGGGCATAAAAATGTTTTGAACATCAAAAGCCTAAAATCAAAACTATTTAACATGTTTTTGATCACACTGTAAAACCAGTTTTACTTTATGGAAGTGAAATCTGTGGCCTTTTTGATTCAAATAAACTTAAACAATTACAAGACACATATTTTAATAAATTATGCAATGATTTTGTTGCTGAAAAAATGCATATAAAAATATGTAAATATGTAATTGAAGTAAGTAAGCACTCATCCAATGTAGCTGTCATGGGAGAACTTGGCAGATATCCTTTATATTTATTTAAGTCCTACTAAATATGGTTAAATATTGGACAGATTAGTTACTCTAGAAAACTGTTAAGCAACAGAAGCTTTAAAAGTTTCAGAAAGGTTGTGTAAAGGAAATAAAAATCCTGGTATAACAGTATCTAAGTAATTTTTGATTACTTTAGCCTAGATAAAAATAAAGTTCTAAACTTAAAAGTTACAATGAAAAAATATATAATTAGTAAATTCCATCTAAAATATAAAAACTTATGGAGATGTTCCCTTTTGATGATGTTCGAAAGTCTAACTATGGTAATAAACTCCGTAAGTATAGACTTTTTAAGAGTAATTTTACTTATGAAAACTATTTGGATTTGGAAACTTACAGTCAAAGAAGTTTATTAACTAAATTTAGGATAAATTCACATAACTTAGAAATTGAGCATGGAAGATATTTTAATATTCCAAAAGAACATGTAAAGTCTGTGGAGACAGCATTGAAGATGAAATTCATTTTCTTTTCCTATGTAAGAATTTAAAAAAAAGAGAGACAAAAACACTTGTCTATTATTGAAAATAAATATAAAAACATTGAGTATTTATGTAATGAATCTAAGTTTATATGGTTAATGTCTTCAGAAGACAAATTTATTTATAATCAACTGTTTAATTAATTAATAATTTGAACATTGTAAGACAGGAACTGTTGTCCTAATTTATTCACACAAACTCTTATATATATAGATTTTACAATATAACTTTATATATTGATGCTTTGCCTCTTGAGTAACATTACTTTGGACAACAGTGGTCGTTATATTTGTTCTATAGCTTCACTTTACTAATATATGATAATGTAAATTGTGTATTATACCTAAATTATCACTGTAATCACCGAAATCATTGTATCTAAATTTATATTGATTGTTCAGCTCCTCCTGGGGCGTCTTAATTGACAGTAAAAATGCTTGTTTGTATTTATTTGGACATGGTGGTAACACGGTGGACAGATGGTATTATTAATAAGCTGATAAAATATATTGTTTTTTGTTTATAGGTAATGTATTTATTTGGACATGGTGGTTATGGTGGTCAGATGGGGTTAGCTGATACACGATATAAAACTGGATTTTGTTACGCTACAAATTACCTTGATGCAACATCAAGAAGTGGTGCCGATGACGATAAACGCTGGATATCCATGTATGAAACATTATATGACTGTATTTATAAAATAGAAAACATTCCAAAGACCCAAACCAGAAAGACATTTTATGAATATGGTGCTTTCAAAAAATATCAAGACAGCAAACTGTGATAAAATTTTATAGCTAGAAGACCAATGGTGCTATATTTTATATGTTTACTGTGATTTATGAAAATAAACAGAATTTATTATTCAGTGAACTGCACTTATATAGATTAACAATGAAGGCATATGGAGTAAATGCAAATGAGAGAAAGTCTCTTCAAATACATGGTAAAACCAACAATGGAACAACGCTTTTTGTTGTCCCCCGCCGCAACTCGACGGAGGGACATGGTAATGGTCTGCGTCCGTGCGTATGTCCGTCCGTCCGTGTATCCGTGTGTCACGTTTTTTGTGGACTCAACTCCTCAGAAACCGCTGGTCAGAATTCATTCAAATTTTACAGGATTGTTAGTCACCATTAGTACTAGATCATATCGCATCGCCATTTTGATTTGTCAAATTTTGTGGGAGTTATGGGATTTTGATTATTTCCACATTGTTATACAATGGCAAATCTTGTGGACGCAACTCCTCAGAAACTGCTGGTCAGAATTTATTCAAATTTTATAGGATTGTTACCCACCATTAGTACTAGATCATATCATATCGCCAATTTGATTCATCAAATTTTATGGGAGTTATGGGACTTTGATTATTTCCACATTGTTATAAAAATGGCAAATCTTGTGGACGCAACTCCTCATAAACCACTAGTCAGAATTCATTCAAATTTTATAGGTTGTTAGTCACCATTAATACTAGATCATATCACATCCCCATTTTGATTTGTTAAATTTTGTGGGAGTTATGGGACTTCGATTATTATACGACCGCAAAAAATTTGAGGTCGTATAATGGTATGGCGCTGTCTCGTCCGGCGTCGTCGTCATCATTGTCGTCCGGCGTCGTCGTCTGTAGACACTTTTGTTTTTGGTCAATAACTTAAGTTCCAGTTGACCAATCCTTATGAAATTTTACCACAATGTTCCTTGGCACAAAAGGAAGGCTGGGGTGGGGTTTGGACATTTTGGCCCCTCCTGTTTTCAAAAAAGGGGCCAAAAAGGGTATTATTGGGTGTTTTCACATATTTGGCTGTAGAATATTTATTATTTATTGGATTTTGATGGGGTTTCTTGCGTTGTGTTCCTAATTAAATTTCCTATTAGTAATATGTCAACGGATTTTATGTGGCATGTACCGTTCAGGAGATAAATGGGCCCAAAAGGGGCTATTTTCAAAAATTTTATTTTATTTATTTTAGTCCGATTTTGATGCAGTTTTTTGCAATGGATTCCTCTTGAAAATATACATAGAGGTGCACCATCAGATTGTTGACAATTTGTTTCTTTTCCGAGCTATGAGGGGCCAAATGGGGACAAAAGTGCAAATTTGCAGATTACCTAAAATTTTTATTTTTCATCAGATTTCAATTGGGTTTTTTCTTTGAATTCCTCCTGATCATAAGCTTACAGCAGTTTGTCAACAGATTTTGCATAGCTCTTACCGTTTCCAAGCTACAAGGGGTCAAAGGGGTCAAAATTGCAATTTTTCGAAATATGTGAAAACTTTATTTTTCATTGGATTTCGATAGGAATTTCTTCTTTGGATTCCTCTTGATATAAGCTTTCTGTATATTGTTGACATACCTCTTGCCTTTTCCGATATATATATATAAGGAATTATAAGAGCTAATTTTTATTTTCCTTAGTTTGTGTGCAGCTAATTACTGGGTCAAGCTCTTTATTGTGTGCATTTAATTACTGTATCAAGCTCTTTACTGTGTCCTCATTCATTTTGAATTACGCTCGTACAAATTTCAGTGTTCGACATGCTGCGGTCGTATCATGCTGCACTCGGCGTAGCCCTTTATTTCCATATTGTTATACAATGGAAAATCTTGTGGACGCATCTCCTCAGAAAGCGCTAGTCCGAATTCATTCTAATTTTACAGGATTGTTAGTTGCCATATGTACTAGATCATATCACATCGCCATTTTGATTCGACAAATTTTAAGGGAGTTATGGAACTTTATCGACTTAATGCATACTACAAAATAGGAAGACTTTGTGGACACATCTCGTCATAATCCAATTAAGGGATTTTGCTGAAATTTTGCTTGGGTATTTGCCACCTAATGCAGTTGATCATATCCTGCCGCCATTTTGATTTGCAAAATTTTACATGAGAAATGGGACTTTATCGACTTTACTGCAGCGGCAGGGGACAAAGCTACGCGTAGCAATCTTGTTGTTCTTCATTTTGAAGTCACCATGATACATGTTTTAGTAGAATTTTGATCTTGAAAGGTCATAATCTTTTTCTTACATTTCATTTCCTTTCCTATTTGATTGGATAAAATAATGTGTATACAATGTTCTTGGTGTATTTTGGATTTCACAGTCCAAAAATTATTTCAACAAAATTTCAAGGCCACATTGGAATGAAGTATAGTTTAAGTGGGTGGTCTTTCAGTTGTATCATCATGCATTATAATTCTAAATATTGACTTACATATTCAGTGAAGATTGTACAGAAAATATCTTTTCATTGATAGAACTATGATTATACAACTTGTCTGCCATCTAGTCTTATCTTGGAGGTTCAACTTTTTAAAGGTTCGATTAAACAGGAATTAACCTACCCAGGGGGCCAAGTGGCCCACGGCCCCTAAAATTCTGCCTGGGCTACTAAATATTTTGAACCAGTAGCCCAGCTGGCTACAAAAATTTCTGCCATTTATTGTAAGACACATAGCACTGGGCTAGTAGAATATACAGCTGGGCTACTAACTTCTGTCTACCAGGGGCCCAGCTGGCCATATAGACTCGGACATGAAGGTACATCCCTGTTAAAAGACATTTTGAGGACCTTATTTAATTCATTTTAAATACTTTCCAGTGTTTTCCTCTTCACATAATATCAGTTTTCTTCAGTTCAACTTTTA